>QMFG01007529.1:0-14949 GCA_003314545.1 Ramaria sp. MG151 | reverse complement strand
GCAGAGAATAAAAAAGAAAACAACTATAAAAACAACACCAAGCTCAATTCAAGGCTTTCAGCCTTAGAACACTTTTGTTTATATTTTTAGATTCAACTGGCCAAGCAACCCCAAGTGAAATCAAGCACAAATGAATGTACACACATGTTCGGACATGAACAGGCTAATATAGCCATCAATTGGCAACCACATGACTCCAAAATGCTACCAAAAATCAATATAGTAATTGGAAAACCATTTCTATACACCCCTATCATCCCTGATCTATGACTGAAGCTGTCAGAACCCGACCGAAACCTCGGGCCTCCAGGCCCGAATCCCCGACCATCACGTTTCATCTATTTCCACCTCCCGTTTGATCTCTTCCCCTCATAACTTACGACCCTGACCTCGGTCATTCGGTCACCGATCCCCGAACCCTCTCATATATAATTCGCTCAATCATGTACATGATAACCAGTTCTGATATCAACTAAGATACCCCAATACACCCTGCTTAATCTCTACACTCCTTCGTTCCCCTCGTTAAGGTCACGCCCCAACTTCAAGTGACCTCGGGCCTCGTCCGAAATACGGGACAGGACTCTGAGCTGGCGCAGCACATACGCTGAAGCCAAGTCCCACTCGATCTGTTCACCGAGCCTTGGCCCCCCTCGGCAACCCGACTCCGAACCTCAGTCAACTCTATATTGAGTCCCAACCCTCACTTTGCCTCCGCTAAGATCTAGTTCTTAACAGAAGCCCAAATGCTTCCATTTCATTTAGGACAAGTGCCTGAAGCTTTGAATGGAGTTTCAGAGATTTTCCTTTCTTTTTTCTTGTTGTTTTAACTCAAAACAAATTGTAGTTTGTGTGATTTGTAGTTCTGAAAGCACACAGATTGGTTTCAGATGCTTTAGACTGTAATTAATTCCATATTTGTGCATTTTTCCCCTCATGTAGATTCCAACCCCAGAACCACTCCATCACCCTCATATTTCTCATTCACCCACAAGAGACTCACCCTAGCTACTGTTTTGCATAAATACACTTGTAGTTCTCACTATAATATAAGGCAGAAAATCTCCACAAAAGTCCCTCATATTCTGAATCTCTTGCTCTATATATCTCCAATTGCTTTACTGCTAGCAAATTGTCACCGGCCATTTGCTTTCAATTCAAAGCATCTATACAACTCAACAGTTGCTTCAATTCCTCTATGTTGAAGCCTTATCTCTATCTACAAAGCGCATGTTATAGTACACGATCTTTAAGTGCTGACAGTTTGAATCCACATCAGTGCATCCCCCACATCTCAATACATTTTTGCTTAGATTTCAAAACTAGTGCTTATTGTGTGCGTCCAAAGAACTCAAACAAAACCTCAAATAAAATTCAAATGAAACACAAGACATATATAAAAACATTTCCATTACTTTTCTTATTAACCAATACAGAAGAGATCAATGCAAGGATGGGTTAAGGAAGAAAGACAAATTGAAAAAGCTCTGAGTGCAGAGCTGGATGCTCATGGTGGGCTTCATCTGGATGTAGGTACTTGTCAGAATCCAAATAATAGCAATAGATGTTGTGGATAGATGTTGGATTAGTAAAAGTGTTCGGAAATATCCCTAATAGTAATAGAGTGGTTTTGGAAAGCAAATGGAAATCCTACAGTAAAAGCGAATGACTTTCGGAACATTTGCGAATGAAGTGCATAGTTCCGAAGAGACAGAGGTTCCGAAAGGATTCTATCTCGTGAATCGAATGAACTTTGCAGTTCATGTCGATCACAGCCAATGATCTTACATTCCTTGAAGTGGATTTAACTAATAAAAGTTGAATTGAAGGGCTTACTCAAAAAATATACAGTTGTTGGTGAAGTTGAGTTGGGAGCGAGTTTGGCAAGTGTAAGTAGAAAATCAAGTGGACATATGATAATTGAACTAGAGAATGTACATGCGAATGTGCTAGCTATATACTAAACCATTCGGAAGGAAGAGCGAATGGGAAAGAGTCCGTGAGGGTCGTAAAGTAGCTAAGGTACATGTATACTAATTAAAGGCCATAGGAAACAAAGAACAAGGGTGGTAGGAAAATTGTGAATGAAGAAAAATATCAACGGACCAACAATAAGCCTTGAAACATGTTTCCGAATCGCATGGCTCTTCGGGTAGAACTAACCGTCCCTAAATCCTTCGGAGGGTGATCCTGAGGGCCTAGAACATTCATATCATAGAGTATGATGATATGGAATGTCATCGCAAGCTTCCACACAATAGAAATAACTCAATCCATGAGTTCATTGGAAAAGATGGGGATAGTGATGGGGATAGTCAGGGTGCTTCTCTTCCAGAAAAGATTATGATCGGACCTGGTTATTGATTGTTTCACTAAACACTTCATGGAGTGATTCCTGAACTGGATTGGGTGACCGGATCAACTGTGTGTGAAGTATTGAGGCAAGGGTGATTTGGGATTTGGAAGGATTGGTTCGGAAGGATTGGTTCGGAAGGATAATGATATAGACAAGGTGTCCATATTGTGATCGTGACAGTACTGATGTTCAGTTACAATTCAGTGCCTGTCAGCATGCTTTGGAAATGCTCACTTAATTCAATTCTTTTCTCTGTGTCCATTGTTTACTCTGTGTGTATCCAAGTAATATTTTGGGTGTGAATGTTCATTGACAGAAATATGTGTCTATATTTAGATGTGATCATCCATGGGTGAGTCTGCTGGGCTCATGTTGATTGGGGAATGGGGCTATAGGGTGTAAAACCCTGTCTTTATGTCCTTCCGCATGTATTTTGATCTCTAGCCTATGTCCTCTATGATGTGATCCCATGATTATGTAAGCCAGGCATTGAATGTACAATAACAGGTTCTACCTACATATCACTGCTTCCCACTGTGGTAATCAATTTATTCTACAAGCATATTATAGACTAGGGATTCTCTCAGACTATCAAATATAGAAGGTTGAAAAGAAACAATGTATATGCTACAGTGGTCTGCCCTTCAAATACCATTGACTGTGAAGGGTACTACCTCACTGCTTGACCTAGAAATACATGACATTTCCCTCTCACCATTTCATTCCGTGATTTATGCCTTATTCTATTGCACATCCACTTTCTTTATAATCATCCACTCTCACAGGTCCACATTTCTCCATAGTTTCATAGGACCACATACCATAGAATCCATATATAAAGCCAATATAGTAGAAGGCTCACCTCAGTTGTTTATATCTTAACTGAGGTGAGTAACTCTAACATATCTTCTTATGCTATAACCTTGGAGTCACTGTATAGCTCATATTATAGGTACTTATAACTATAATATAGTCATTTATATCCCAAAGAATGAAGGTCATCTACCTGACACTTCAAAGGAACTTATGAAAACCACCAATACTAGAAATGACAGAACAAAAAAGATTTAGACTACAGTGACTCACAAAACTGAGTCAATGTTTGGTCCTTTTGGACTATTCATTGAATAGCTTTGAATGTAAAACATAGATGAAAAAAGTATTGGTACATCAAAGAACAAATATGATCAGGGCTATGTAACTATTAAAAATTACATAATTCCAATCAGGGGTGATGAAGATATGGGAAATTCAAATCAAGGGCCCATTGACTCAGTTTTGTGAGATGGTATCAGAACAATCAGAATCTGATGCTCCATCTATTATATAACATGGAACCCTTGATAGATGGTTACTATGGTAACCTTGTCTTTCATGAGAACTCAGATTAAGGTATTTAATCTCCTCCAACATGTCCAGAACTTCACTACGCTCCAATGCACCCTACTTCCTCTGCTCAATAAGAAAACATCCTCTCCTTGGCCTCCCATAGTCATTCCACTCACACTATGGCCTCAGGACTTGGGCTCAGCCAGTCCACAGTATCCAGGACTCTCAGAACTCTCCATCCCAACCAGCCCCACTCCTCTGGAGGTTGTCCCCCCAAGCTTTCCTCTAGAGAGCAACATGCTATTTTATCACAAATTACTACTGGCAGAGCTGCCAATGCTACTCAGGTTACCAAACACATCAACTCAATTATCCCCCACCCAGTCTCCTCAGAAACAGTCAGAATAGTTATCAGGAAACATTCATTCAAGGCTGTGGTGAAGAAGAAAAAGCCCTTCCTCAGTGCAAGGTATAGATAGCTGAGGTTGGCCTTTGCTTTGAAGCACAGAGAGTGGATTGTAGAGAACTGGAAGAGGTCATTGGATCAGATGAGACCAAAATCAACAGGTTTGGGTCAGATGGGAGGCAGTGGGTCTGGAAACAGAAGGGGGAGGGGTTGATTGAGAGAGAGATGCAGGGGACAGTCAAGTTTGGAGGGGGAAACATTATGGTATGGGGGTGTATGGGATGGAATGGTGTTGGCCAGCTTGCAGAGATTGAGAGGAAGATAGATGCTGATCAGTTTGTGTCCTTTTTGGAGGACCACTGATGTGTTCGCCTTAGGTTTGATACCTAAGGCCTGCACGCAATGGTCCTTTTCCTCAGACAGTGTCTAGTGTAGTCATTTGAGGGACACAGCTGTTATCTATATTGTGAATCTGTAAGTAGGAATTAGTCATCTGTCTTCCTTCCAACAGGATTGGGATTAGGGATGGAATATTGCAATAATGGTGGGCATCAGATGACTATAACTGTGTCAGTATCCAAATCTAATTCTCTTCTTTGTATAAGAAGATGTCAAACAATTCCTTGACTTCTTCACTGCCTTGTATTTGAAGAAGGGGATTTGTGATTGGAATACTGTGCTTGATAATAGTCGTCTGGTGGCTATTACAATTTTAGTATCCTATCACAATATCAATACTTTATGCTGGCAGTAGGTGATGTCAATAATCATGATGTGACGTATGTGACTGTGATGTGTGACCTAGTCTAGAACGTTCTAGACTATTCTTGAACTTGCTTGCTTTAACTTGAACTTGGACTGGACTTGAGCATAGACTTGACTTGTGAAACTTGACTTGTTATTTTACAGAGAGAGGCAGAGGCCTTTATATACCTGTCTACAGCAAGGATGCAAGGATGATGCAAAATGATGCGATAGAGGTGCTTGGTAAGAATATGGGTAGTGCATGACAAAGCACCAGAACAAAATGTACAAAAAAGGAATCAAGAAAGGAGTATCTGACAAAGTAGATAAGTGAGAATGTGTCAAGATAGGGGAAAGAAGTGTGGAGTGGGAATATTAGTACAAGAATAGAATGTCAGTTAGTAATGATGAGAAAAAGTTATCAAACATAGAACAAGGCAAACAGCACACCCACTTTCACGCATTTGGAGGGCAATCAATTTCCCCAATATTACCATGGCAAGGACCGAAACCCAATCGAACAGCCCCCACACTTTGTTTCACCCTTTTGTTAACCCAGTTCTCATATTAGAGCTTATTTCTCAGTTTCGAGAGACGAATCATGCTTCACTCTCATTTGTTTTGGTGGCAATATCCCATCAACCCCTCCTCAATTCTTCGGACTTTCCTCTGGGGCATCACCACCAAAGAAAGACCAACATACCTCTTCACATCTGCTCGAAAGCCTTTACAATTTATCTCATCTGTTTACTCACCCAGTTTTCACACTAGGGTTTCTTTCTTCACTTTCGAGAGATGAATTACGCTTCACTCTCACTTATTCCGGTGGCAATATCCCACTAACGTTCCTCACCTCTCTGGACTGCCTTACATGGCACCACAACCCAAGGGGACGAATTACGCTTCGCTCCTGTTCTGCCTGGTGGCAATACACCACCAACCTTTCTTCAAGTTCTTCGGACTTCCCTTTAGGGCTCCGAGGAATGGAGGTCACCTAGGAAATGGCCCTCCCTTCGAAGGCAACTCCTTCGGAGGTGGCCCTCCTGGCCTTCCACTGTTTGGTCCTTCTTTCGGACCACTACCACCACCACTTGATGGATCTTTGGGATTTCCCCAACATCTTGGCGGACCCCACGATTCATCAACTAGCAATCAGTGGTATCTCTATCATGCTTTTCATTACTTTGTTCATTTTCTTGGCATACTATGCTGAAAACTGATTCTATTGTACCAAAATCTAACATATTCACCAACTTCGGCCATCCTTCACAAGGTTCTCATACCCTTTGATAAACAGGCCTCACCTGTTTCCAACTGGCTTCCAGCAAACACCTGTTATTATACATCGACTGTACAACATGGGACAATGTGACTCGCTCCTCTCAATCTCCTCTGGTCTCACCTCTCGGTTCAAATTTCTTTCTTCATCAATGTACAACTACCCGATCATTCGGGATCGATTCGGACGTCCATTGACTCCCATCGACTCCCTTTATCCTCTTCGGCCTCTTCGAAGGCAAAACCAGCTACCCGTAGCTTCGTAGATATCTGAGTATTACAATCATATTTTCCAAATCATCTATCCCATCTCTTTTTCTTGCTACTGTTAACAACACTAAAACCTTTAGCTCCCATGATGCTGGGACTATTTTAGCTTCGCACCACATATCCGATCATCGATTGGTGAAAGCTCTCTATCACTTTTCTTTCGGCACCGCTTCCATGCTCAACACATGATGGTTGCCATGGCCTGTACGATGATTGACCCTTAATCAATCATTGACACCACTCCCGAACTCCACACTGTCTCGATGCTACCGCCATCGTCAGTTAATGGTTCACCACATCTTCCGCTCTCCTTGGGTTACGTCCCGAACGCCGCGACTGATGATTCGAACACTTCGGAATTGCCTCCAAGTGTCTCAACCTCTGCGCCAAACATCTCGAGTTTTCCGGATTACGCTCCGACATCAAATGTTTCAGCCAACATTTCTGTACCATTATGAACATACCAACTTACACGTTGGGATCGCCTTCGAACGTTTCAACTATTACACCAAAACATTTCGAGGTTCCCGGATTACGCTCTGACATCGAATGTTCCATGCCTCACCCTTTGTTCCAAATATCTCACACCTTTCTCTATTATCAGTTAACACAACAATCTGTACTTCGAAATTACCCCCAAACCTTTCACCCCCTGCGCCAAACATCTCGAGTTCTCCGGATTACGCTCCGACATCGAATGTTTCCGCCACCCTCTCTGTACCACCAATGAACACACCGTTTTGTACTTCCGAACATCCACTTTCTATTATTTCAGCTGTCGAACTATCCTCCGAATCTCTCCCCATTTCCAAAATCCCAACAACTTTCCTCTGTATCACCTACCCCCTCGAATATCGATCCGCCAAAACAAACCTCTTTGGAGTTTCCGAAACCCCAGACACACAACACTTTGCTGAATCATTAACCACTTCCCTGTCGTCCCCCAACACCTCATGAACAATGTCTTGCAAGCGATGACAGATAATTTCATTATTCTTTATCTTGATGATATTCTTATTAAAAACCATCAGGAAGACGTTCGGAGGATCCCCACATACATTCGGGAATATCATCTTCGGTTCCATCAGCATCAATCTTCCATCCCATACAATGCGATTACCGTAATCCTTTCAAAGACCTGTTCCCGAAGCACATTATACTCAGCCGTCGAGGCGACGCCTACACGGAGAGGGGGGGTGATGCTTTCGCACAACAGTATCACATCCTCCGAACCATTAGGACCTTTCGCACTGTCTTTCCGAAACAAATCCTCTTTTTCAAATGGACCTTTCACACTACCGCACATGCCATACCCTTTCTCATAATCGCTAAGTGTCTAGATGTACACACCCATCACCATGTTTCAGTTCTTTTTATCTTTTCGTGTTTATTTTGTTTTCTTTTACTGTTCATCCCTCTTAAAACAACAAAAAGGATCACAAACATTAATATTTCTTATAATATTCACATTATTCTATTATTCCGAACTCTTTAACTTCTTGATTACTTCCTCTTGCCAACTCGCCATCTCTACCATCGCTTGCTGATGGGATATCATGACACGCTGCATCTCCCAAAACACTGCATTACCCTTTGCAACCAGTTCCTCTAATGATGATGACCTCCGAAGCTTTTTTCAAATTCCGGAACCCAACGCCTCCGATGGTTCGGCCTTGCGTTTTGCTATTGCGGGTGCAGATTTCTTCACAGCAGCCTTTGCTGCTGATCGCTTTGGAAGATCTGCAACCAATTTCGAAATGAAAACTGTTCATCAGATATTGGTGCACTCCATACTATCAAAAAATGAAGAAACTTACCCTCTATCACAGTGCATTTCTACTTGTCGTGAATGCAGCGTCCACAAGGAAGGTTGATAAGACCGCTACAAAGATAGCTGTACCCCAAACAGCGGTTGTACTGCTTTGGAGCCATGGCCACTGCCCCCTGCCAAAGACATGTTTTGTTAGGAGGAAGGCAAACAGGGTTAAAAAAGAAAATGAGGGACTCACATTCACAGTGATCTTTTCAGCGAGCCTCCAGGAGTTCACGGGGTATCCATACTTACCGTCTAGGATTTCGGGCATCCCATCTTGTGCCTTTACCTTTGTTCCTCGCGATGGCCCGGCCTTCCCCAACATGATCCCTTTGTCGATGGGCTTCGAAGGACTCCCCATATCTTCGGGAGTCGCGGCCAATAGCTCATGTGCATTCGGAAACAGTTCCTCGTCGCCCTCGTCGTCGATGAACAGGGGCTTGGGCTTCGGAACTGGGCATGGAGTACCGGTGATACTTTTTCCCTAAGTCCGAAACTGTTAGGCAGTGATTCGAAGAGAAAAAGGATGTCCACTTACCTTGGTTCCACCACCCTTCACAACCACCGCCTCAATCTCTTCCTCCAACTCATCCTCCCCATCTGAATCCTTCTTTGGATCGATAACAGCGATTGGGGGTGCAGAAATACTCGTTGCCAATGAAACTAGATATTCGCGAACGAGGTCTTGCTCTGTCTGCAAGTCGTCCAGTTGCTTCGGTCAGACAAATCGCTTGTCCAATGCGTACTTGACCTTGACCTGAGCACGCAAGGCAGGCTATTGAACCAAGGAAAATCAGTGTCCTGATATTAATAATCCACATATCACTTACTTCCAGCACATCCATCGCTTTCTTCCATCCCTCAAGGTCTTTGGCGAGCTCTGCCCGTAACTCCGGCCGAACCTTTATCTGTGTTTCGGCCTGTTCAAGGAGTTGCTGATATGACGGCGAGGACGAATCTGAAATGGCCATGTTCTGTGGATACTCCAAATCCTCCTTCGCAATCCCGTTTAAATATTTTATTCGATCAAGTGCCGAAGCCCTCGCACGGACCACCCCATCATGCACCTTTCTTCGGAATTTCCCGCCAATACAATCGGCATACATTCGATCAATGGGTACTTGTCGTAGGGACTCTGAAGCTAGAGGGGGGATACTGTCATGATCGCAAAATGGACACCTCATCTATATCTTTGTCCTCCCGAACCGATCCTTCCGAATGGATCTTCCGAATTCCGAATCACTCTTGCATCAATACTTCACATATATTTGATCCGGTCACCCAATCCAGTTCAGGAATCACTCCATGAAGTGTTTAGTGAAACAATCAATAATCAGGTCCGATCATAATCTTTTCTAGAAAAGAAGCACCCTGACTATCCCCATCACTATCCCCATCTTTTCCAATGAACTATTGATTGAGTTGTTTCTATTGTGTGGAAGCTTGCGATGACATTCCATATCATTATGTTCTATGGTATGAATGTTCTAGACCCTCAGGATGACCCTCCGAAGGATTCAGGGACGGTTAGTTCTACCCGAAGAGCCAAGCGATTCGGAAACATGTTTCAAGAGTTATTATGGGTCCGTTAATATTTTTCTTCATTCACAATTTTCCTACCACCCTTGTTCTTTGTTTCCTATGGCCTTTAATTAGTATACATGTACCTTGGCTACTTCCTAACCATCACGGACTCATTCCCATTCGCCCTTTCTTCCGAATGGTTCAGTATATAAGCTAGCACATTCGCATGTACATTCCCTAGTTCAATTATTGTATGTCAACTTGATTTTCTACTTACACTTGCCAAACTTGCTCCCAACTCAATTTCACCAACAACTGTATATTTTTTGAGTAAGCCCTTCAATCCAACTTTTATTCGTTAAATCCACTTCAAAGAATGTAAGATCATTGGCTGTGATCGACATGAACTGCAAAGTTCATTCGATTCACGAGATAGAATCCTTTCGGAACCCCTATCTCTTTGGAACTATGCACTTCATTCGCAGACGTTCCGAAAGTCATTCGCTTTTACTGTAGGATTTCCATTTGCTTTCCAAAACCATTCTATTACTATTAGGAATGTTTCCGAACACTTATACTAATCCAACATTCATCCACAACATCTATTGCTATTATTTGGATTCTGACAGACGTTCTATAGGTTGCAATTCAATAGATTCTTGGATATGCATCGACGAGGAAATGATAGATGACAACATTGATTGATTGATTTGATTATATAACAAGTGATAAAAGATGGTGGTGTTGGCATGGAGGTGATGTGAGATGATGGCTAAGGTTGAAGAAAATGGCGCTGGCGGAGTTGGATTGAAAATAGATGTGGCTCGTCTGCTGGCTTGTTACCACCTGCTGCCCAGCCTGGAGGAAAGTGGAATTCCTGAGGAACAGGTAATTTTTCAACAGGACAATGACCCAAAGTGCAAGTCAAAGAAGGCCAAGAACTAGATGGAAAACAACAATATCACTCTCCTTGACTGGCCTGCACAGTCTCCAGACCTGAATCCTATTGAGTACCTCTGGGAGTGTTAGCTTTCCATTTTCATTCTACTTCATCCCCAGTCCCTACACTCATGTTCCCCTTTGTTGTCATACCCCTGTTGCATCACGCGTAGTCACAGCATCAGAGTGTGACACGGACCCTGGGCAAAGGGGTCACATCTTATATATAGTAGTACAGTAGCACGACTGGCTCCGCTTAGTGTTTGACTTGACACTAAGGGTGAGCAACTAGCTATCTTACAAGTTCCTTTAGCTTAACTAACTAAACCTGGTAGTCAATTGTTAACAGGTAGTTAACAATAACACTTAGTGTTTGACTTGACACTAAGGTCAATTGTTAAGAGGGAGCATGCAAAAAACAGGCTTAAGGAGTATCTAACACCACCCAAGGGAGTTTGGCAAATTTGGGAGAGAGTAGAGGAGGTATGGAATAACATACCACCAGAGGTGTGTCAGAATTTGATAGAGAGTATGTCTAGAAGACTTGAGACAGTAATTAAGGCTAAGGGGGGCAATACCGTGTACTAGAACTGCAACTTACTATTTCTCTGATACCCTCTCACAAAACTGAGTCAATGGGCCCTTGATTTGAATAACATAATTTTTAATGGTTGCATAGCCCTGATCATATTCTTTATTTGATGCACCAACACTTTTTTCATATATGTTTTACATTCAAAGCTGTTCAAAGAATAGTCCAAAGCACCAAACATTGACTCAGTTTTGTGAGTCACTGTAATTCTGGTCAAAATCCTTGTCAGATATTATCATCTACTGGTGTCAGAACTGGTACCATCTCAAAAAAAAAAAAAAAATTCTAAACATTCCCTTAACATCCCCAAGCCTTCTAGTAGTTGTCCTGTCAAACTCTCCTCAGCTGATATCTACTATACAGTCAAGCTTATCACCATTCCCATCTCTATACCTAATTCTATTATTATTCCCTTTCTCCAAGTCATGGAAAACTTTCTTCACATACTTTGATAGTTATGAAACAAATTTTATCCTATTTCTGTTATCCCCAAACCTGATACCCAACACCCCTAGTATATAAACCTGAAGTTTACCTGTATGCCTTGGATCTGATATTGATATAATACACCCTGCTCTTTACCTCTCTCTCTCTCCTCTCTCCTCCATCACCACCTGTGATGAGCCTCAGCTCTCCTGGGAGGATGATTACATTTGTGACATGATACAGATTATAGTTGTACAGAAGCTGTGTTTTAAAATATAAGCTATTAGTACAAGGCACTAAACTATTCTCTGGATATTGTAATCCATTTCAAATATGTTAAAGGGCTGTACATGCATACCTATGTTTTAAAAAGTTACATTCTTTGATATAAAGAGGGCAGGACACATAAGGTTCAGATAACCACATCTGAGATTTACTACTAGACTATAGCATATGAATATGTATTACCAATGTTGTCAGGGGAAAACCAAGTCTTGACCAACACTCCAAATCCTACCTCTTCAAGGTCTTGACATTCACACACTCAAGACACAAGTCCAAAGTATAAGAACCTGAGTCCGAAGCCTTAGATCACAGGCCCAAATCCTCCAGTTGCAAGTCTAAAACCTTGGACCACCTTGAGGAATGACCTGAAACCTCAGACCACCTGTGGTACAGCCTGACACCTGGCCCAACATCTGGCCTTCATCAGGGACAAAGCACCTTTTGGGGATAGAAGTTGGGCAGGCTTGACAGTGTGTAAGAGGACCCCTGGTTGAGCATTAAGCAGTTGTATATAGTTTTTTCACTAGTAGTGGGAACCCTTAGACTTTTCTCTTTGGATTTCCCCTCTACTAGGCATCTGCGGGTTCTAGGAGGGTTTCCCTTACAAATGTATACCCCTCTTGTATGTTCCATTGCCTTACTACCATATAGACCATTCCACATTAATATCTTAGAGTGGTCAGGATATCTAATCTGTGTCAGGGGACAACTAGTTCATCCCCCTTATCTCCTGATTTTCTTCCATTTATTTCCCTTATTTCCTTTCTTCCTTCTACTCCTACTACCTTTTTAACTATTCTTTTATCTTTTCTCCTTTGCTGACTGTGTCATAGTCACAGTAGCTATGCTGTCGCTGTTTAGGTAAGGGGGTCCTTAGTTCTTTCTCTTCTGGACCTCCCTGCCAGGTAAGCAGCTCACATGTATTTAGCTACATTACCTATATATTTACTTCTGGACCTCCCTTCCAGTTCTGATTAGCTCTGTGGGTAGGCTTGGGGTTAGAGTCCCTGGGTCAGGCCCTGGGTAGGAAGGCAGGGCTGGGTGGTATCCCGCTGTCTAGCCTCCCAGAAGACACTGGGATCATTATCTGAGTAGGTTTCCCTTACAATCTGTGTCAGAATTCAATTATCAATGATAAAAGTTATAGATGGATGTAGGGTTAGTAGTATTGTTTGGAAATGTTTCTAATCAGCTACTAGTCACTCAGTTTGTGTTTTTTTTTCTAAAGTCATCTTAGCAAGTAATATACTAAACATATTCTAGGAGCTAAATTTGTATTCTATCCCTCTCCTAATATCTAGTAGCAACTTGAAGAAAATGAGCGTCACACCTATGTAAGAGGTGCTGGTTCCTGGTAACCTCTACCTTAAGTCGACTGCTTCCAGCACATTTATTATGTGTTGGTGATATCTCAGATTTAGCTCAACTCAGAACTGGGGGGGGGTCATCCTTGACCAAGTTCAACAGCAGCAATTCAGAGAAACAAGTGGTTGATGGTTGTTTTTTAACAAGAAAAGTAATAGAAATATTTTTATATAGTTTTTACATTTTGTTTGAATTTTGTTTGAGTTTCTTGAATGTGCTGAGTAGGTGCTAATTTTGTAATCTAAGTGATAGTGTATTGAGATGTGGGGGATGCACTGATGCAGATGCAAATTGTCAGCACTTAAAGATTGTGTATGGTAACACGAGCTTTGCAAATAGAGATAAAGCTTCAACTTAGCAAAAATGAAGCAACTATTGAGTTGGATAGCAGCTTTAAAATGAAAGCAAACAGCCGGTGATGATTTGCTAACAGTAAAGTGGTTGCAGAGATATTGAGCAAGAGACTCAGAATATGCAGAACTTTTGTGGAGATTTACTGCCTTGGATTATAGCAAGAACTACAAGCATATTTAAACAAAACAGTACCTATGGGGAGTCCCTTATGGGTGAGTGAGAAATATAGGGGTAGTGGAGTGGTTCTGGGGTTGGGATTTACATGAGGGGAGGATTGCACTAAATTGGAAGTAATTACAGTCTAAAACATCTGAAACCAATTTGTAAGCTTTGAGAGCTACAAATCATGTGAACTACAATTGATTTTGAATTAAAAGAACAAGGAAAAAGAGGAGAAATTTTTTTGAAACTCCATTTGAGGGTCTGGGCGCTTGTCCTAAATGAAATGGAAGCACTCGGGCTTCGGTTGTGGATCGGCGATGATAGGGGCGATTAGAAATTGTTTTCCAGTTACCATATTTATCTTTGGTAATCTTTCAGAGTCATGTGGTTGCCGATCATTGCTGTCAGGGGACAACCTGTTTTCACCAAGCCCTCTATCTCCAAGGCCCCTACACATGCGAAGCACAAGTCCGAGGCGTGGGAACCTTGGTCCGAAGCCTCGGGTCCTTGACCCGAAGCCTCCAAGCACGAACCTGAAGTCTCAGGTCTCTAGTCCAAAACCTCAGACCACCTGAGACCTCAGCCAACCTCGGGGTAGAACTCGAACATTTGATCCGAACCTTTGGCCCAACATCCGACCTTCGTCAGGGTCGAAGTGCCTTATGGGGATAGAAGTCGGGCAGGGTTGACAGCGCGTAGGAGTGCCCCTGATTGGGCGTTAGGTAGTCATATATAGTTTTTTCACTAGTAGTGGGGATCCCTAGACTTTTCTCTTTGGATTTCCCCTCTACTAGGTGAGAGTTCCTTCACTGTATTTTCTTACACATATATATATCTTTGGATTTCCCCTCTACTAGGTACCTACGGGCGCTAGGAGGGTTGCCCTCACAATTGGCTATTTGAACCCATTCATGTCCAAATAGTATGTATGTGTACATTTGGGATCATTCGTGCTTGATTGTGTGGGATTGTTTGGCTGGTTGGGTCTAAAAATAAACAGAATGTTTCTAAGGCTGCTAGCCTTGAATTGAAGTTGTGAATCCTATGCAATTGTTTTTGTTTTTCTATTTTCTCTTAAGTGGCTCTGTTGATCCATCAGAGTGACT
>QMFG01007528.1:0-11555 GCA_003314545.1 Ramaria sp. MG151 | reverse complement strand
TTTCCGAATACTTGTACTAACATAACATCCATCCACAACATTTGTTGCTATTATTTGGATTCTGACAGTAGCTTGGGGTTCGAGTCCCCTTGCAGGCCTAGGCAGGATACTGACAGGGTAGTATCCCCTGCAGTATGCCTGCCAGCTGGCATATCCCAGGTAAGGTGAGGTTGCCCTTACACTAGGAGGGTTGCCCTTACAAATATACTGTTGAGTGAGTATCCAAACATCATTGACAAAAGTCTAAACATCTTTTGAAACAATGTAATATTGTATTGTGGACTGTAGCCAACATTGACATGTGAAGTCCATTTGGCTTATGAGATAGAATCCCTGTGGAATATCTATCTCTTCAGAACCATGCATCCTTTTGCAAAGTTCCAAAGGTACACACCTCTGTGTCAATTCTGTGGCCTCAACAAGATTATGAAAAAGGACCAATATCCACTCTCATTGATCTCAGATCTCCTAGATGTCTTTAAGACAGTCTGATCTGAATTGCTAAACCTTGTCCTATTTAGCATCCAACCTTGATTCTTGATAGTATGCTGAATTCTGATTTTCTATCATGTCTTGTTGGAAATTGTTTAGGCAAACAATGTGTATATAATAAATCTTTCAAAAAATGAGCCAACACTGCACCTTCCAGGGTCTACAACCATTCTTGAATACTGAGACTCTGGTTATTGGCTCAGGAAGTTGAGTTATGTACTAGCTAGAGGAATGCAGATATCAGCCTCATATTTACCCTCTGTATCTTCTAGCATTCTATCTGTCATAAATTTTATCATAAGTTTAGAAAATCAGATGAATCGTCACACTTTTTAATTTATATCACCGTCAAACTAGCGATGGCCATCATAGTTAAACACATTAATTTACCAAGAACTTTGGGCGCCGCGCCGCTCCAAAAATTCGTAGCACTTAAGTTGGGGAATAAGTAATTTCTAGACTGGTGTTATAAGACTTATTTCCTAATGTCCGAATGAACCAGCTAAGCAATTATTAATTGCATTTACATTGTCTTTGATATAAAAAAAGGGTGAATTGCTGTCCAATAAGTCCATAGAAAGAATGCGAAGCATGTGAAGAATGCTAGAGAGTACGATTCTGGCAAGAACATCCGTGGTCGGTCTATTTAAATAATTGAGCAGACGACATATCATGGCCGTGCTGAAAAAATGTAAGAATCGCGCTTCATGGGCAATGGTAGGTGACGTCACGCACAAAGTTGTTCTTTTCGATAGAACCAGAAGTAACCAATGACAATGATGATCTGGCAGACCCTAGTTTCCAGTGCGTCAGTATGGCTCATCAGGATCTAAGGCAGACTAACATGGCAACCCAGAAAGGTGCAGAAGCCATCGGACTGCCTTTCAGACCGCCTGCGAAGGTTTTAGAACTCGACACGTAAGGATAAGAACAGTTACGTACTACTGAAATCCCACTTGGCTGCATCTGGGAATACACTACCCGGGCCTACACGATTGGGCGCCGTGGCTCGTGCAACCATAACACACACCGATCCAATTATTTGTGCAAATGCTAGAGTTGCACAGACATGAAGACGCGACAGCGTCTACGGGGGCCACATTTAATACCTTGTTCAACTCCCCCACCTTCACAGAAAGAAAGACTTACTTGTAACAAGATCATTCCTAACCCGACGCCCTGTATCGCATCGAGCACTCCAAGCCAAAGCCAGAGTGAAGTACCAAGGTAAGGGCCGGCCGATCCCGCCCACGGGATATACAGCGCCAAGGAAGATGTACCCCATAGCATCTGAGACCGGATGAGCAACGTACGGTTAACAACCAAAAAAAAACTACCTGGCACCAACGAGGAGCACCAAGGCCTACAGCGAACACAGGCAGAAGCCACGTATGGGTCTTGCTTAAGTGTGTTAAGATCAAAAGCATGATTGCCCACACGACAACGAAAAAGGCAATGACGAGAGCAAGGATGACTACTTTAGGAATTGGAGCACTCCAAAGGAAGGTCCAATTACGACCGTATGGCTATGATAGTCTTTGTCAGGTAGTTCAATGAGAATAAGAACGTGACTCACTCCACTTAGCCAGTAATCACGGAGTATCTCTGAGGCTAAGAACCTACAAATGGCGGTGAGCGTTGTAAGAATATCTATAAATCAAACATCTTCACTTACCACAAGACGAGCTTACGGCGGAAAAGCGTCTTCAAGAAGTTGGGCACTTTGGGCGGAACTTGCCGGTAGTATTCTAAAAACAATATCAGCGGAGCCTAGCTGACGTACACTAGAACTATTTACCTGGCAAGCCTCTGAGCAGCAACCAAAAGAAGAGCATACTTATAAGCGCGAGTGGCCACAGAATGAGGACGATCCACCATGGAGGCGACTGGTCGGGTATAGCCCCACTAAGAGAATTGCCCCAATACCATAATGCCGCTACCCAGATTTGTTGCGAACCTTGCACGATGCAGGCTCGCAAAGTCCATACCTCTGTAGCTGCGCCCTAGAATATAGTCAGTAATAGAGTGTCTTCATGAATACAATTAAACTTACAGCCTCTTCACCAAAGTTGAGACCAAAGTACAAAAAGGCCGCGGCAGAAGCCACTGCGTAACACCAAGTGGCAACGTTCGTAATAATCTGATGACTTGGCTTGAAGACGCTCGAGATCGAGGGTAAGCCAATGAGGAAGAACGCTAACGCGTAGAAAATCCACGGGAAGGCCAGGACATAGATGGACGGTCTCAAACGGAACAGACTATACCAGACCCCCGACGCCGCTAAGAAGATTCCCCCAAGAACATACAACTGCAAATTATTTTGTGAGTTCTGACCAGACAATAGCGTGATCTGAAAGCTAGTGGCACCGAGCATCTGTAGGAAGGCTGGATAAATAGGAAGTCGAAACCAGAGAAGCCTAAAACTTACTTGGCCCAACGCTAAAATGATTGTATATAAAGGCCACCCAAAAACCTCTCGTTGTAGGGCAACTTGCAGCCTGGTCATAATTACACCGTCTAGTGCAGGATCACGGCTCATCAACGGTCCACTGTATTCTTGGGCGTTGAAGGGATCAGCGTCATGGTGCTGAACAGATGAGTAGCCAGGCGCTGAGCTATTGTAAGAATTACATATTAACCATAGCGACGACAACTCACAAGACGGTCGGTATTCGTAAATCGAATCGCGTTGCGATGACCGGCTGCTTGCTGCGCTTGAGAGCTTGTCCCTGCGTACCTTGTCAAAGAACTTTTCCTCGCTCTTTGTTAGGAATTTCTCGATGGAAAGATCGCCCTTTGAGTTATCTGTAGAGAGATCTTGCAACTTGTGCACAAAGTCCTGTACTACCTCCCCATCCGCATCGGTGAACTAGACGTCATAGGATTGTGAGCATATAGACAGAAAAAGACCTCAGAAAACATACCGTTGCGATGGCCTTGTTGAGAGGTGAGTCCGTTTTTTCATCCACAATTGACGAAATAGATTCCACAGAAGAGGCCCGGGAATGTTGCCCAAAAGGTCGATTGGGCATTGAGGACGTGTCTAAGAAAGGATCTGCAACGTGCTTTTGGTCCCTGGCTATTTGTCGATTTGCTCGAGAAAGGAAGCCACCATAGTCCTCTTGGCGTGGTTCCGTACCATCTCTTGAATGAGAAAGGTAATCGTCTTCAGAAACGTCCGTACTAATAGAGCCTCGCCGGCGCAGTCGGGGAGCAGTTAAGTAGTCACCTTGAGCTGTCAACGTGTCTTCACTCCACTGTGATCCCGGAGAAGCAGGACCAGCGATGGGAGAGGCATGGCCACCATGAGTATTCGATGCGTGGATATCAGACGCATCCTCGGGGGACCAATCTTCGGCTTCCATTCCTACGGGCGGCAAGTTCTGCGTACGACTATCTGAAGGACGCCAAGCATTACGCCCGGCGATGCTGCGACTCGTCAAAACGCTACGACTGTGGAAGTCTTCCATTCGCTGGCGCCATTCAACGACTGGGAATCGCTGAACAGCTGACCGAGCTCGTAAAATTGCACGTTCCTCTTCAGATGATTTCAGAGCCATCTTGATGGTTTTTGTGAGCTGCGACAGCATGTGTGCCGTAGAACTGGACTCGACAGGGAACCACTAGAAGGGATATTAGCAACTGAACGCATTATGAGTTAATAACTTACCCAACCAGGCATTAATCCTAGACCTCCGAGCCTACTTCCAACTCCAAGGGCTCCTTTTCTTCCAAACTCTACTGCCACTAAGCCGAATGGTTCATCACGCGATGGAATGAGCGCAAAATCTGCACCACTGAACAAATATGGCGGCAGGGCTGTGAACTCAGGCTTGGAGTAAACACGGTCGGGATACATTTCCATTAAACGAGCCAGTTTTTCCGCGGCGAAACGGCCATACAAATCAATGACGGGACCTACAGCAATCAGTTGGATCGATGGTCTCTTCGCCAGACTGATGAATCATTAATTCATGTCGCAGCAGTGATTAAAGCTCTTCGATACTCACAGTGACGGCATAACATCCGCAATCAAGTCGACACCCTTCTGCTTGGACCACCTGCCTACAAACACAAACAGATCGGACTTGGGATCCTGCTTGATACCTGCCCATTCTTGTGCTTGACGTTTGAGTTCTGGACGGGCGGCTTCGGCGGCTCGGTCGATCTCGATGTGCGCAAGGTCGACCGGCTTCTCGTCCAAGGCTTCGATGTCGCTCGGATCGGGATTGGGTAATGAGTCCACGTGCTTCAGAGTCCAAAGAGCAGGGTACCTCGCCCAACTACGTTTGCCATACTTATCTGAGACACCTGCTACGCCGATACTCTTTTGATGAACGCTGATAAAGGAAGCGGCCGCGTGCAACAAGTTAAAAGTGTTACCAAATTGAACGTATTTTTGGCAATGCTCCTTGCTGATGTTGAATGCAGAGCACACTTCCTTCAACTCTTCTTTTGTACGTAAGGGCCACAACCCTTGGAATTCAGCGTTATGGAGAGACAGACAGACAGGCATAACCTTTGGCAGCAGATAAATAGGCGCGAGAGCTCCGTGGTAATCGTTGATATGGTAAATATCAATAGCTGGATAACGTCGCATGGTGGCTGCAATCGCTTGGTTCCACGTCGAATAGAAGATAGCTGAGCTCAAATCGTCCATACGAGCGGGGTAAGGATCAGACTTTGTTTGGGCGCGGAATACTGGGCTGTCAAGGAGAACATAAGTGATGTTGTCCAACGTATGCGTTTCAACTTCAATCAAGTAGGGTTCTCCAAAGATAATAACCTCGATGGGGTCGGCAGAGTCGCCAGGAGGATACTCAAGGTCTTTAACCTTGGGTACAACCCAAACCAAATCCACATCCGTCATAGCCTTGCCCATGAGAGAGGACATCACACCCAGGCCTCCGATCTTGACCTTGAGCTTCCAGTCCATTATCTCATATTCCAACGTTGAGATAAGAACTTGTCGTCGTTTCTCCTTGATTTCCGGCCATCCGATCAAGTCGCCAGTGTATTTATGCCCGTCGATGGATGCAATCTCGTTGTGCATAGTAGAAACCTTCTCTCCACCCTTTGAATGACTACCGATGATAGGGAAATAACTAGAGTGTTCCTTTGGCTTCATGCCCCACTGATTGAAACGGATGCCATAGAACGACCACCGGAAGACCAAAACAGCCAAAGTACCTGTGATAAGAGGAATAGCCAGCAGTAGCGCAAACATGACGGCGCCTACAACGGAAAGGCCGCGGGGTTCCAAGGACCAAGTAAGGGTAGAGTCATCCACCACCAAGTTCCAAGCGAGATGCGGAGCGGGTGGGGCGGACAAGTTCAAATAGTTGGGCGCAGCAGAATTTGGAGGAAGACGTTCCATTACACCGTCACCATCTGTATCACCGTAGAAATAATTGTCAAACCCAAACACATTCAACTGCAGGTATGTTGGCCAGCTCGACATGATCTCGAGTTCCCATCTGCCGTCAGCAGTTAGCTCCATCTGCGAAGGAATACCACCATCAAATCCCCAAGCATTGAAAGGCCCACGCGCAAGGAATTGGGGTACGCGACGCTGCCATTTTGCATTGTGGTCCGCGTGGACAACATGAGATGAAGACGCTGCAAGAGACGACCAATCTGTCCCAGTTTAAATTAGTATG
This sequence comes from Ramaria sp. MG151, assembly GCA_003314545.1. Lineage (NCBI taxonomy): Eukaryota > Fungi > Basidiomycota > Agaricomycetes > Gomphales > Gomphaceae > Ramaria > Ramaria sp. MG151. Next base: position 5,403 of record QMFG01007528.1, on the reverse strand, counting down.
TAAATTCATTGATCCAAGCAAAAAACAAACATTGAAATATGACGTGCTCGCCGGTCCAGAACAAACCAGATCGTGAGAACGTGCTCACAGGCATTGTGGTGACATCCTCCCACTGCGTCCAGGTCGTCCAGTTTTGCCCGTAATCCCAGGAGTAACGGAAAATGTCAGCACCAAACGCCTTATGCGTGAATGTATAATTTCCATTAGAAAACGCGAATCCCTCGGAATCATAATCCGCTCCTGGGAAGACCATGGGATTGTTCGCCAAGCCCTTACGGAGTAAAAGGTGGTCAATCGTCTATAAGTGAATGATTAGAACATGGCTTCGGGGAAAGAGAGAAGAAACATACACCTGTCGTTGCACTGGTATCGTTGATAGCGATATTGCCTAGGATTATCTCGAGAATACCGTCGGAAACGTCATTCAATGTCCCTGACCATGACCATGCGGAGGTCTGCGCGCCAGGGAAAGGAACAGGATCCGGGTTCTGCACGGGACCACAATTAACACTGATCGGGTCGACCGTCACGTTGCCACCTTTGCCCGAAGATGACAATTGGAAGACAAGCGAGTTGGTGAGGTTGTCGCAATTCATCGGGACATTGTACTCGAACGAAATGTCAATGTTCGTAGCGTTCGGATCCCCTGCCGCCACCATAATACGATGATCGTGTCCCGGGGTGAATTTAGTCATCATGGGCCTTGGAGGCACCCAGGACGCATCAGGAACGAGAGCCTTGAAAGCATATGGCTCAAGCGTCAGTTGTTCCAAGCAACCCGTGAAAGGTGTCTGATTGTTCTTGAAAAACGAGTCTCCAGACTGTTGGAGCTGATATGATTCGAATGGCGCGATGAGGTTGCGGACGGTGGTCCCGGCTTGATAGGGAGACGAAATCCATAACGCATCCGAACAGTTGAACTGGTAACTTTGTGTTGAATTTTCGTTAGTGTAGATGAGCCATACATTGTCAATATGGCTTCCTGTGAAATTCTGGATATCAGGTATGCCCGAGCGGGATGCGGACCACCATCCTCTCTCCGTCGGCGTATGGTTTGATCCAGGAAGTTGTTCCAGCCGCGTCCAGTTACCAAGTTGAACCAAATTATAACCATCTCGAAGAGAAGGGTAGACGGAACGAAGGTAGTTGAAATGTGACAGTATACGACGGGTGGGCGTAGTAGGATCGAAGTGATCAAGACTGTTCCAGTCATCTTCGCATCCCAGGAGCGCCTTCTCAAGCTGCATATTGAAATACTGGTCTGATCCCAATTTATAGCAACCATGTCTTTGCCAAGCTGTCGTACTAGTCATAGCTTGACGTCTGAAGATACGTAGATCAGTGTCACATGCAAGGGCTGGCACAGATCACATACCCGAATAGATAGTTTGACGCTCCGTTATCGAACAAATAGAAGTTTTGCTCTTCTCCATAGAAATGCTGAACAATTGCATGAGCTTGAATCGAGACTACAGTGTGCTTCGACTAACCAAGGGTATACCCGGCATGGTAAGGGAGGTAATGAATGCTCCGAGGTGAAACTTTTGTGTTCCGTTAACAAGCGAAGGCCACCTGTATACATCGAAATTAGAGGCACCATACATGTGCCTTGGATCCAAAGCGCCCGTTGAAGGATTCAAAAAATCGTTATTGACCATCATCTCATTCCAGCAGGTGATGAAATTAGTGTCACAATCGTAAGCAACATCGAGGTTTCCGTCCATACCAAGGAAGCGGGTGATCGAGCGGTATATCGAGTAATGGAAGGCGGCAGCATCGAGTCCTGAGAATGTGTTATCGCGCAAGAAGAATTGGTTATCATCCTTCGTCAAATTCGCTGCCTGAAGAAGACCGCCACTCGGTCTTTGAGTAGGCGTGCGACCGCGACCACTGATTGGCTACTATCAGGTCCGAACACCTACGTCCTAAGATGAACACATACATATAGATGGAACCGAAGAAATCTCCTCCGGTAATTTCACCGACGATGTAGAAATTGTTCTTTCCGAGAGCGGCGGCACAAGCCCTGGTGGACGTACTCCAGCTTGCAAGAGCATCGACGGTCAGTTGCGTCGCCTTGTCGACACGGATTGCATCGATGTCGAGGGCCTTGATAGTCAGACAAGAATACTTCTGGATTTTCTGCATGACATTCGTATCCCATTCACGCAAACGGTCCTGGACGGAGGCGAACTTGGAGAGCTCACGCTGCCAGTCGGGGTGGACACCAAAAGCTTCCATGTCTCCGAACTGGTCGAAGTCGGAATTGAAACACCCGTTGATGCCAGTTGAGGCTGGATCTACTTGTGTACCATCTTGTTGCCAGAGTTTGGGTGGTCTGCAGGAACTATTCCATGTATTTCCGATCTGATAATAGAGTCAATGATGAGATGAAGAAGGGGCCGTCACTGCCGCTGCCGTCACCGCACCTTGAAATCAGGGTAGGTGTCCAAACCCCATGGTGCATATTGTGGTCTCTTCCACACCGTCTGGTACTGATTGGAGGAGAATGGTGTGGATGTGTTAAGATGGCTGTGGATAAGAGTCAACATTTAGCTATGGCACCTTGAGAGTGGACATACCCGACGAAGCCGATGTAGTCGGCCATGGTTCCGACGGTAAAGTCCAGCATGATATACATCCCTTTAGCATGTATAGCATCAATGAGGTTGCGCCAATCGTCCAAGGTGCCCCAGTGAGGATCAACCAAACTGAAGTCGATGACGGAGTAACCTTGGAACGAAATGATAAGTAGAATTGGAGATGAAACGAAAAGGACAGAGGTCCGCACTGTCTGCCTGCCAGGGCATATTTAGAAACGCTGTGCCACCGATGAAGATGGTTCCCACACCCATGCCATGAAGATAATCGAGCTTGTTCTGAAGACCCTTGAGGTCGCCGCCATATCTAAGGCCAGTCTCACGCCAGTCGTTCTCGAAGGTCGTGTTGAAATAGTCATTGTTGGATGGATCACCATCTGCGAATTTGTCGAGAAGAATGGTGTAGACGGGGAGAGCCCGCCAATTTGTTGGCGACGGCGTATAAGTGGTGTTAGCCCTGGACGTGTCGTATTCCAGGACGGACTGGGCGTTCTGGTTTGTGTTGATGTTATATGGGACAAGGTCCTCGCGAAAGGCGATGGCAACGACTTGAGCTGCGAACAAGGAGACGAAAGCTACAGGGAGCCATAATGGCATGGTCCATTCTCGGACTGGCAGACGCATTGCCTTGCGTCGGATGGCAGAGGCAGGAACTTGAAAGGAATCGTGGACGGCGCAGGATACGGTGAGGCAGAAAAATGTAAAAGGAGAAAAGGGAAAGAGAGAATTTAACAAGTAAGAAAGACAGTCATACACAAAGGATGGAGAAGGGGAAGCAATTTTTGGACGGGGTGCCGAGCTGGCGTCGGCAGCAGGTCGGCTGGTACCAACTTGCCGGTTCCCTTTCCTCGAGCGAGCGAGATATCTCTCGCTTACACTTATCAGACCTAATCTAACACTAGGCGACCCTAGGCGACGCCAGACACGTCAAGCCTGCCTGCTCGACGTGGTCTACTCTTTCTTCTGGTGACTTCTCGTCGCTGTTACTACTGGAATCAATGATTGCTAAGAGGGTGGCGACTGGCATCGCCTTGTTCCAACAGGCGTGCTTGGCGCTGTCTAGAACGATTCGGATATGCGGCATCCCAGGCACAATCCATGATAGGCGCCCCATGTCTATCTGTCTGCGCTTGGGGAACCGCCGATCTGTAAGAATGTCGGTCGCTTCGGCCATCGCGCGACGAGAGAGCGGAGATCGTTGGCTATGTCTGCCGTCCTTGAATCCCTCGCGGCCCACACGCTCACGAGCGTGTTTTACGTCGCCGCACCACAAACCAAGCAGCGTCCGAGACGACATCGTGCCGTCGGGAGTGCCCAGATAGGATCCGGATCTCTTCAGGATCAGATCTGCTATAGCTGGCCGGCTGCCATTGGCTGCCGCTACAGCAATGTGGCCTCGCCACAGGGCAAACCTCCGCTACACTCGGCTTCGGTGCAAGAAAGCAAATTTTCATTACAGCAATCGACATGACAAAGAGTCAAAGTCAAGCCTTCATTCCACTTGATCTTTTTGAAACCCTGTAGTTACTCCTTCCACTGAACTGTTTCTGTATCAATTCTTACATTGCAGTATATTCATCTCTGTCTTCTGAACTGTCAATTCTTACTTTGAAAAAAAGGCTCACTTGATCAGGCCTGAGCCATGCTTTCTCTACCTTTCTTGGGGAGAGTTTTCACTCTGCTCCAATTTCCCCCTCTTGACACACTAACATAAAATTGCTCATACCTAAAGACAGTATATCAACCCTACTGTTACTAGTGACTGCCCTTGGGACTTGCTAATAGTCATTGCAAATGCCAGATATACAGGACACTGATGATGCAACTTGAATAATAGCTTCTCAGAGGCTGGTATTAAAGTATTCTGTGGAATGAATGTTGACTGTCTTGTACAAGGTCCAGTCATAGTCTTCATATATAGTACTTTGTTGGTCATGTCAATCAGAGCCTGGTTCCATTGTAGAGTCCCCAGGTTCTGAAGGAGCATCAAGGCTGAGCATATGGCTGGGCAATAACAGCAGTAACCAGCTGCCTGTCACAACTGTGGAATAGGAACAAGCACAGGATCGTAGTCCGAAGAGTAATGGAGAGACTCCGAGAGCATGAGCTCTGTCTCCGACCCGAGAAGTGCAAGTTTGAGTGTACATCCATCGAGTACCTCGGACTCATCATCTCCGAGGGACATGCCGAGATGGATCCGGTTAAGGTTGAGGGAGTTACAGAGTGGCCAACTCCGAAGAACCGAAAGGAAGTGCAAGCCTTTCTCGGGTTTGCGAACTTCTACCAAAGATTCATCAAGGATTTCTCACACCATGCCCGAGCTCTCTTTGACCTGACCAAGAAAGGAGATACCTGGAAGTGGGGTGAACCCGAGGACGCTGTCACGATCACAATATGGACACCTCATCTATATCATTGTCCTTCTGAATCAATCCTTCCGAATGGATCTTCCGAATTCCGAATCACCCTTGCCTCACTACTTCACACACATTTGATCCGGTCACCTGTCACGATCACAATATGGACACCTGTTAAGAACTAGATCTTAGCGGAGGCAAAGTGAGGATTGGGACTCAATATAGAGTTGACCGAGGTTCGGAGTCGGGTTGCTGAGGGGGGCCAAGGCTCGGCGAACGGATCGAGTGGGACTTGGCTTCAGCTTATGTGCTGTGCCAGCTCAGAGTCCTGTCCCGTATTTCGGACGAGGCCCGAGGTCACCCGAAGTTCGGGCGTGACCTTAACGAGGGGAACAAAGGAGTGTAGAGATTAAGCAAGGTGTATTGGGGTATCTTAGTTGATATCA
>QMFG01007518.1:0-21806 GCA_003314545.1 Ramaria sp. MG151 | reverse complement strand
AAAGATTATGATCGGACCTGGTTATTGATTGTTTCACTAAACACTTCATGGAGTGATTCCTGAACTTGATTGGGTGACCGGATCAAATGTGTGCGAAGTATTGAGACAAGGGTGATTCGGGATTTGGAAGATCCATTCGGAAGGATTGGTTTGGAAGGACAATGATATAGATGAGGTGTCCATATTGTGATCATGACAACTATCCCCATCACTATCCCCATCTTTTCCAATGAACTCATTGAACAAAGTATCTCTATTCTGTTAAAGCTTGCGATGACATCCCATATCATTAGATACTATGGTACGAATGTTCTAGACCCTCAGGATCATCCTCTGAAGAATTTATACATGGCTATCCCTACCCAATGAGCCATGTGATTTGGAAACATGTTTCAAGAGCTATTAATGGTCCGTTAATCTTTTCTACCATTCACAATTTTCCTACCTCCCTTGTTTGTCTATTCCTATGGCCATTAATTAGTGTACATGGACCTTGGCTACTTTCCAATCCCCATGGACTCCTTCCCATTCACCCTTCCTTCTGAACTGTTTGGTATATAGGTAGAGCATTCGCATGTATATTCCCTAGTTCAATTATTGTATGTCAACTTGATTGTTCTACCCAAACTTGCCAACTTGTCATAAAAATCACCTTGAACAACAACTTCACATTTGAGTGAGCACTCCCATTCTACTTTTATTAACTGAACCCACTTCAAAGAATGTGAGATCATTGGCTGTGATTGACATGGACTGTAAAGTTCATTCAATCTATGAGATAGAATCCTGTCAGAATTCAATTATCAAAGATGAATGTTATAAGTGAATATAGTGTTAGTAATAATGTTTGAAAATGTTTCAATGATATTAGAATGATATTTGAAAGCGAATAGAAATCCTACAGTAAAAGTGAATGGCTTTTGGAATGTCTGCGAAGAAGTGCACAGTTCCGAAGAGAGAGGTATTCTGAAAGGATTCTCTCTTGTGGATTGAATGAACTTCGCAGTTCATGTCGATCACAGCCAATGGTTTTACATTCTTTCGAAGTGTATTTAAACCAAAATAGATAAGTCTTATAGTACTTACTTCTAAGTGAAGTTGTTGTTCAAGATAGTTCATGGCGAGTTGTCAAGTTAGAGTAGATCAATCAAGTAGACGTGCAATAATTGAACTGGGGAACATACATGCAAATGTGCTACTTATATACTGGAGGGTTCGGAGGCAAGAGCGAATGGGGAGGAGTCTATGGGGATTGGAAAGTAGCTAAGGTACGTGTATGCTAATTAACGACCATGGGAAATAGAGAACAAGGGTTGGATGAAAATTGTGAATAAGAAAAAGATTTAACGAACTAGAAATAAATCCTGAAACTTGTTTCCGAATTGTGTGTCTTTTCGGATAGATGAACCCTTGTTTCACTTCCTCAAACAACAACCCTGAATGTCGGAGATGAACACGTCAACATATTGAATCGTATATCCTGTCACCATAAGCTTTTAGAAGCATAGAATCGACCCTGATATTGAGTTCCTAGAAATAGATGGGGATAGTGATGGGGATAGTGTAGATGTGTCACGATCATGGTTTACGATCCGAACCATCCGAACCATTCGAACCATCCGAACCATTCGAACCATCCGAACCATTCGAACCATCCGAACCATTCGAACCATCCGAACCATTCGAACCATCCGAACCATCCGAACCATCCGAACATCACGTTTCCGAATCCACTCTTTGGAATCCGATTCATCGGTAGACTTGTCACACCTACAACCCCCCAACACCTCGTCACCCATGACACCTTGAATCATCCTAGCAACATCACAAGGACCCAATCAAGAAACCAGATTCTATTATTAGCCTTTCCTCAGAAAAGAAGCACCTACACTATCCCCATCACTATCCCCATCTATTTCTAGGAACTAAATAGAAAGGTCGATTCTATGCTTCTAAAAGCTTATGGAAACAACACATACGATTCCACATGTGGACGAGTTCATCCCCGTCACTCAGGGCCATCAATTAAAGAGGTGAAACAAGGGTTCGTTTACCCGAAACAACATACGGTTCGGAAACAGGTTTCAGGGTGTATCTCTAGTTCGTTGAACCCCTTTCTCATTCACAAGTTTCATCCCACTCTTGTTCCCTATTCATTATGGTCATTAACTAGCATACATGTACTTTAGCTACTTTTCCGATCCTTAACGGACTACTCCCCATTCTCCTTTGCCTCCGAACGTCCCAGTATATAGGTAGCACATTCGCATGTATGTTCTTTAGTTCAATTATTGTATGTCACCTTGATTTTCCCCTCCTACTTGCCAAACTTGCTTCAAACTCAACTTCACCAACAACTGTATATTTTTGAGTAAGCCTTTCAATCCGACTTTTATCATTTAAATCCACTTCAAGGAATGTAAGATCATTGGCTGTGATCAACATGAACTGCAAAGTTCATTCGATTCACGAGATAGAATCCTTTCGGAACCTCTGTCTCTTCGGAACTATGTACTTCATTTGCAGACGTTCCAAAAGTCATTCGCTTTTACTGTAGGATTTCCATTTGCTTTTCAAATTCATTCGGTTACTATTAGAGATATTTCCGAATACTCGTACTAACATAACATCCATCCACAACATTTATTGCTATTATTTGGATTCTGACAAGATGCTTCTTTTCTGAGGAAAGGATAATAACAGGACCTGATCTATTGGTTGAGTCCTTGTGATGTTATCAGGTGAATCATGGTGTTAAGGGTGACAGAATGTTGAATGGTTCATGTGTGACAAAATTGTTCGGATTCTGAAGAATCAATTCGGAAGGAAGTTGTTCAGATGGTTTGGAAGGTGGAGTAAGACACAAATCATGATCGTGACAAATCCTTCGGAACCTCTATCTCTTCGGAACTATGCATTTTATTTGCAAACATTCTGAAAGCCATTCACTTTTACTGTAGGATTTCTATTTACTTTCCAAAACCATTCTATCATCATTAGGAATATTTCCAAACAGATTTACTAACCCAACATTCATCTATATCTTTTATCACTGATATTTGGATTCTGAAAGTGATCCTGAGGGTCTAGAACATTCATATTATAGAGTCTAATAATATGGAATGTCATCACAAGCTTCCAATGAATGGAAACAACTCAATCAATGAGTTTAGTGAAAATGATGGGGATAGTGATGGGGATAGTCAGGGTGGTTCTTTCTTGAAAAGATTATAATTAACCCTGACCAATGATGTGTTTCACTAAACATTAGTGAATTGATTCAGGGAAACTGATGAAGAAGCAGGTTGTTGAATGAAAATGATGTAATTGGGGTGTTGATGGTTTGGGGTTTGGATGATTTATTTGGAAGAGGTGGTTTGGAAGAACAATGATATAGGCAAGGTGTCCATATTGTGATTGTGACACTCACCATTTTTTCTGTTCCCATAATGTTTCCTTTCTTTTTGTTATTATAGCTTGATGGTGTCAGAATCCAAATATCAGTGATCAAAGATATAGATGAGTGTTGGGTTAGTGAATCTGTTCGGAAATATTCCTAATGATAATAGAATGGTTTTTGGAAGTGAATAGAAATCCTACAGTAAAAGCAAATGGCTTTCGGAATGTTTGCGAATGAAATGCATAGTTCCGAAGAGATAGATGTTCCGAAAGGATTCTATCTCATAGATTGAATGAACTTGGCAGTCCATGTCGATCATAGCCAATGATCTTACATTCCAAGAAGTGGATTTAACTAATAAAAGTGGAATTGGAGTGCTTACTCAAATATACAGTTGTTGTTTTAAGGTGAGTTGAGGACGAGTTGGCAAGTGTGAGTATAAGAATCAAGTTGACATACAATAATTGAACTAGGGAATATACATGCGAATGTGCTAGCTATATACTGAACCATTCAGAAGGAAGAGCGAATGGGAAAGAATCCGTGAGGGTCGGAAAGTAGCTAAGGTACATGTATACTAATTAAAGGCCATGGGAAACAAAGAACAAGGGTGGTAGGAAAATTGTGAATGCAGAAAAAGATTAACAAACCAACAATAACTCTTGAAACGTGTTTCCGAATCACATGGCTCTTCGGGTAAAGATAATCATCCCTAGATTCTTTGGAGGATGATCCTGAGGGTCTGAAACATCCATATTATAGACTCTAATAATATGGAATGTCATTGCAAGCTTCCAAAGAATAGAAACAACTCAATCAATGAGTATAATGAAAACGATGGGGATAGTGATGGGGATAGTCAGGGTGGTTCTTTTTGGAAAAGGTTATGATCACTCCTGACCAACAATGTGTTTCACTAAACATTGATAGATTGATGCAGGGAAACTGATGAAGAAGCAGGTTGTTGAATGCAAATGATGTAATTGGGGCGTTGATGGTTTGGGGTTCGGACAATCTGTTCAGAAGAGGTGGTTCGGAGGATCCATGACATAGGTGAGGTGTCCATATTGTGAGCGTGACAGATGGCCATGTGTCACATTCCACATCATTCCAAAAGGCTTTCCTCCAAACCGCTCCTTCAGAAATTCAAACCACCCAACCTTGCATCACATATCCTCTTTTTTTAATATTTCATCACCATAAAAGGTCACAAATCACTCTATTGATACCAAGGAGATCTAGTCAACAAACAGGTCCAATCATTACCCTTTTCTCACAAAAAAAAGCACCTGCACCATCCCCATCACTATTCCCATCTATTTCAAGGAACTCAATATCAGGGTTGATTCTATACCTCCAAAGCTTATGGTGACAAGAAGTACTATTTGATATGTTAACTCATTTATCTCCGACACTCAGGGTCGCTGTTTGAAGGAATAGCATAAGGATCTCTTTATCCAAAGAGCCATGCAATTTGGAAACAAGTTTCAGGATTTATTTCTAGTTCATTAATTTTTTTTCTATTCACAATTTTCCTACCTCCCTTGTTATAAGTTTTATATGGCCTTTAATTAGCCTACATGTACCTTACCTACTTTCCGACCCACATGGACTCTTTTCCATTTGCTCCTCCTTCCAAACTGTTTGGTATATAAGTAGCACATTCACATGTATGTTCCCTAGTTCAATTATTGTACATCTATATGATTGTTCTACTCCATCTTACCAACTCGTCATGAACTACCTTGAATAGCAACTTTACATTTGAGTGAGTACTCTAACTTTACTTATATTAGTTTAAACACACTTTGAAAGAATGTGAGACCATTGGCTGTGATTGACATGGACTGCGAAGTTCATTCAATCTATGAGATAGAATCCTTTTGGAATATCTATCTCTTCGGAACTATGCACCTTTTCACAAGCCTTCCAAAAGCCACTCACTTTACTGTAGGATTTCTATTCACTTTTGAATATCATTCTATTACTATTAGAAACATTTCCAAACAATATTACTAACACTACATTCATCTATGACTTTTATCCTTGATAATTGAATTCTGACACCATGCAAGAGAGTGCCACTCCCAATCAGGTGAAGTGTGACTATTGCTTTCCCTCTACCATCATGCCAATCACACTCCTAGTCAAAATGCCTCCCCCTTCACAGGATCTGCATGAATGCAGTTGATTATATCAAACAGGTCAGATTGAGTTACAATACACAATTTGGTTGTTAAACATGGAGACAAGAGTAACCATGTTATCTTAGGAAATCAGCAGCCTGATCAAGCAAAGAGAACTAATCTAGCAAAGACTCACATTTATAAACCCTCTTTGGCCACTGTATCCAACCCAGGTATAGAGTTTGTCTTGTTTCTGATTATCCACCCATGACTCATAAACTTGAAGATGCAGTGCCACCTTGGTTGGTACTGCCATCCAGGCCTTGAAAACTGAGTTAATGTAACATATGGACATGAAATTGGCTACTCTGAATAATAAGCTGGATGCAAGATTTGATAGCCTGGATGTAAAACTTAACAGCCTGGACATCAAATTTGACAGATTTAGTACTAAATTTGATAGGTTGTTGACCCAAATGGCATTGGTGAGTTTGTTGTCACTGAAGCTTTGTATGTGACTGATTTTTTCTACAATTCAGGGCCATAATTGAAACTGATAGGATCATTGCCCTTTGGGATTGTCACTTGATGATGGGAGCTTGCCAAACAGATATTATGAGTTGTTTTCATCCAATTGGTGAAGATCTAACTGTTAATGTTATTAGGAATAGGGCCTTCCTGCCTTAATGTTAAGGATATTAGACAACTTTTGAGTCAGATGCTGGCAAGTATCTTGATGGGTATGACATCACATGTCTGTGGCAATGCAAAGCACATCAGGGCTGTTGGAAAGCCAATTGAGTGGCAAATCAATATTGTTGTAATACTTGCATGAACATCTTGCTGTTGTTAGAATAGGGTGTGGTGCGTAATGTACATTTCTATTATATACCGAACGGGGACGAGCGATAGGGATGTCGCAATCAGCGTGTAGTGGGTTTATCGCGATCGGAATTGTTGAGCCAGTGGCATCTAAGTAGCAAAGAGCGCACAACTTTGACTCATTGAAATCGAATGACTCAATAAGCTTGTTCCGTCAGAATCTGGGGAAAAGATGAAAAGGAGTTGATGTACAAGTCTTAAAACTCTTAGGTTAATGGAAGAGTCTCTTTTCATCGGCTTCTTCCCTCAAATGCTTTTAGTGCTCTTATAGTACACTAGGCCCACTCGAGAGGGATCACATCATCGTGCTCCGACTTTCTGGGTAGCTGCAACAAAAGAGAGAGAAACGAGAGACTCATGCAAACCGGATCCTTCCGGTAGCTGCTCGTCTCCCCGCTCGCAATATTTCTAGACTTCCAACAACGACCACCCCATGCTGTTAGCCGAGGAAAAGCTTGAGAAGATAGGTAGCTGGTGACCTTGCGGGTGCTTTCAAAGAATGAAAGACGAAGGTCTCTCATTGAAGATGAAGAAAATGGAAGATTCATGGCCTTCCTACAGCCGGCGATCTGTATTCCTAGGCAAAATATTGGAGCAATGAGCAAGAAGTAAAGAAAGCCACATATTTCATTCCACGTCAGTTGCAAGCTGGTGGCGACATTAAGATTCAGAAGTGTTGGCCGGGCCCCGTATAACCACTTCTATTAGCATGTGCCTGGAGTGTATTGAGTATTGGCGTCCTCCCCCGAAATCAACCTGCCTAGAGTAAGATTTTGTCAATAACAAAGAGCCCAAAGTTATGCACTTAGTGTGCTGGAGGTACCCCACGCGCACCCATGCCAAAGCAGCTCTCGCCGCAGAAAGCGAGACCATACACTTCTCGTTCCGTCAAAGTCGACATCTCAGAAAGTTTCATGGACACTAGATACACTCCCATCCCCTATTCCTTTCGGCGTTTATCACCGCGTGAAAAGCTTGATTAAAGCGGGCAATGTGCAGGCTGGTCATATCTGCTATTGGATCCAATACAGTAGTCCGATATAGTGTCAACGAATAAGCTTTACTTTGATATGTAAGGCTGAAAGCCCCAGTATCTCCAAGGCGGAAGAGGTGTAAAAAACTAATCCAGCATTTCACGAGCGGCCAGAGACCCGAGACATTCTGGGCTGAACATAGCGGCTAGCTATGGGAGGGATAATATGCGTCAGATAACTGTCTGGACGTGACGGCATCTCGAGCTTCTTACTTCCCTCCCACACCCCTACAGGTTTCAACATGCCCTCAACATCTCCTGGGAACAGCAGAACACTGGCTCTATTTAGCTTCCAGCTTCCATGTTAGAGGAATTACGCGCTTTGGCTTACCATAATCGCAGCACCCAGTTTCAAGTTGGATGTGACACTGCTCAAAGAAGTGTCTTCATTTAGCTACAAGTGCCCTTCCAAATGCTGAAACCCTGGGGTTGCAAATTCCCCATTGTAATAGCGATTTAATTAAATGACAATAGTACCGTATATTTACCTGCCAGTGTTATTCACTATCCATAGTGCATACCAAAACAACAACAACAAAAAAAAACAGCAAATAAGCTATACGAAGGTATGAAACAATAACAAAAATAACCCAACTGAGCCTCAGGTAGCATCGTCGATGACTAGCGTTTGCGAATGTCGACCAGACTCCCATGGATCCTCATAGGGCTCATCCTCTCCTTCATCCTCGGCCTCGATTTCCATCCCTTCACCCTCCTGCTTGTCAAGGACGATCGGTGAATAATCGTCCTCCCCTTCGAGAGCCAAAGGTCCTTCCGCACTCTCGTGCCGTCCCACACTACCGGGGGACGGGGGGGTCGAAACGACCTTTGAGCTGTGAGCTTTATCGTCGTGACGTTGGTTTTTCGATTTTGCTTTCTTTTCTTTGACTTTCCGAAGAACCTTTGCCACATAGTCCTTCACAAATTTCTTGATTTTCTCCTTCTTTTCGTCCGAAAATCCGTCAAGCTTAGCAGTTTCATAACTTGAAGATTTTTTCTCCTTGTCAGCTATGAGATGGGTAATCTAATAAGGTCGGCCAGGTTAGTCAAAAGATGCTGGCATCACAAATTCGATTACCTGCTTAGCATGCTTCTTGAACACTTCGTGATCCATCTGTGATTGGTATTTGGACATGCATTTGACTACAACAGCTCCGACAAGTTTTAAAAGACGTTTGTCTCTATTAGCCTTCGACTTGCTGGATGCATCCTTGCTTGATTTCTTCGAGGCCTCCGTATGGCCATTTGATGTCGTCGAGGCGGGTTTGACAGGGGAAGACGCAGCAGCGGTAGCAGCGGCAATGATTGCGGCAAGATCCTCTCTGGTTGGTTTGTTTGAACGACTCTCAGCCACAGAAACAGTGGACACTGCAGCTGTGGTTTGAGTCGGCTTTGTAGAGGCGGATGTTCGACCAAGTGGTTTGATGTCCAGGATAGGTGTGTCCACACTCTGTTCTCCAAAGCGGATGCGCTTGGTTGGACGATGTTCATCTGTTGGTTCTGTTTCAGGCAGAGACGAAGCATGGCCTTCGACGCCGTTCTCATCCTGTTCGAGAATCTCGGATTCAGGAGACAGCGAAGATTATAATGGTAGACTGACTGCGCGTGAAAGGCGTTTTGGTATTCGATAACCAATTTCCAAAGCCCCCCACTGCTTCAAAAGCTAAAAGGTTTTTCAGTAGATCTAGTCAAGTCGTCTTCCGTCTAAGTCAACTTACCTGCTCCGCCAACCCTTTGAGTTTCTCATTGTCACCATCTAAGAAGGTTTGTACAGGTACTTCAATCTTTGAATCTTCGACCTTGTTACGATTGATTAAAGGCCAAGAAGGTAGAAATTCCAAGATCTGAATGACTACAATCAACACCATGACACGGAATTGAGTATCCGGTGCTCACGGTTATGCATATCTCGATGTCTGTTGCATAATCTTCCAATATCGAACTCATTAAACCAAAGCCACGAAGGCGCATTAACTGGCGCAGAGCCGGCTGGTCCTCTGTACGCTGATGAAGAGAATGTAAGGAACAAACGTGTGAGGGTTATGAAGGGGAAAGAAACCTTGACTCGTGTAAGTAGCTTGATCAGTAGCTTTCGATTGGAGGTTTGTCGGATAGCTTGAATAACTTTGGGAACATCCTTCTCTGTCAGTGGCTTTAAAACGGGCTAATTAGGAGAACGTCTGGTGAGTTAATTTATATAGATTATACGATAATTGGTGCTGTACCTCGAAATCCTCATCCAGTTTCTTCCCTTTCTTCTTTTTGTTTCCCTTGAGACTTAACAATTCGACGTCTTCAGTCATACCGAGTGCTACATTGACGATGGTATAAATCGCTCGTCAATCATAGATAAAACTACAGAACGTACCGTCCAACACCACATCATCCATAGCCGCGATATCAGTCTGGGTTTTGCCTCCAATGAAACCAACACATTGCGCCTCTCCGCAGTAACATGGTTGAGCGTCATGGCTATAAATTATTTGGTCGATTGATCAGAAGTTCAAGAAGACAAAGGAACACTTCACACACCCGTAACGATCCACGTTGTAGTTGAACGTCAACTCTTCATCTTTCTTTACACTTCGCTTCGAAAAGATTCCCATTCTCACTTTCTTGCCCACTGTCCATTTCGCTACATAACAATTCGGATTGCAGCTGTGATTTGCGAAGCGTCCGACGCCACCCTTTTTGGTCGCATCGATGAACTGCCCAACGATAAGTATATTCCAAAGGTCACAGAGAGAAAAACAAGCGCGTGCCTCATCCTTCTGCAACATCATGAAGTAGAAGTGCCGTATACCCTCGTCTGCGTATTCTCGCATTCGCTTCGCAAAAGATGGATGACTGACAACCTCGCCAATATATTCATAGATAAAAGAGTCTCTGCCACGGTGAGGTCTCAGCTATGAAGAAAAATGGGCGTGAGGTATACTGACTTTGGGAGATCTGCTGCTGCACGGAGGCCAAAACCTTTCATTTCTGTCTGCACAATATGAAAAGGAGCATAGAGCTTGCGTTGGAACCTGGAGCCAAGAATGAGTAGTAAGAAGGTAGGTCAGAAGGCGACGTTACCGCTGGTTCTGGCAATGAGAGCGGCAACGACAGTCATCCTCCTGACACTCTACTTGTGTGAGCCTATTGATACAGTCTGATCCATCTCCACAAGCTGCATGTGGATCGTCTACACCTTTCAGACAAATCAAAATTCCATGAGCTTGTCTGCATAACCCCTGCTCTTACGGCTTGACTCAGAACCAACCTAACTCGTAGGAGCAGTCGCATATCAGACTGTCTTCTGCTTGTCTAGAGCGACCTAAGGTCTTATACTGGTATGCGTTGTCCTGGAGCTCGGAGAAAGTTTTCATAGCAGCCTCCTCAGCCCGTGGCAGATGGCCAATGAGCTGCGGCCCCGACGGACGTGGTGTTGGTGTCGAGGGTGTGGACGGCGACTCCTTCTTGGATAGCGGAGGACTATCCCTCCTCACCTTCGGTTTGACATCCATGGAAAAAGTTGACGGTGGATGCTACCTATGAGTGAGAGTTTTGCCACAATGGCGGGGCTCAAGGTTCAAGTTGTTTGTATCGTAAAGCTCCGGAAGTTCAGGTCCACACAGTAGAAATTCGAACCAACAAAGGTTCACCACAGTAGATTCAATGACCTGGTCCTCAAGCTAGTCTTGAACAATCTTTTGCCTTTGTAGCAATAGCAAGGGGAGGTTGCCGCGAGATCGAGGTGATATCCAGGTCGAAGTCAGAGTTCGGAGTACTTCAGTCCATACGCGGTGTTGCTTTTTTCTCTCCATGACAGACTATACACACACCAAGAAACGGAAACGGGACACATACCAAGAAGATGACAAAGTTACTCTGTCAACGTCCGCTACGCTTTCAGCTGTAGGACCTATGATTGGTTAGTGTGAGAGTCACTACGTTGTTATGGTCTGACTTCCATCCTCTAGTGGCTTTTCCGGCTCTTCAGCCAACGCAATCGACTGCCTTCAGATGCTACGTCAAAGACCAGAAATCTTCCACTGGCAACTCTACAACCCAGGACTTTACTTCACAAGGCGCTATAATTGCAGGAGAAACGGAGTCTGTTGAGTTTCATACCGGGATTGACCAACAGCCCAACAACCCATCCTGCCAGCGAGCTCAATTTCTACTTTATCATGCTCTTATGCAGATGGTTGTCCTGATCTATTTACAGATATATGATCGGTGTGCACGACAAGGTGACCCATAAAGTAATCCTACGCCATGCACCTCTTCATGTACTCGTGCGTGATGTGAAAGCCCTGAAATCACTGGATTCTCTCGCTACAGGCAAAGAGGAGAGAGTGCAAGCGAGAAACCTTCTAGGGGAAGCGTTTGGTTCAAAAAAAGCCAAACAAGCTATCCGAGCTATGGAACGGAATCGTGTGGACGTCTCAGCTATGGAAGGGGTTGCAAATCACCTGCAGGATAGTATCGAGGCTGCTACAGGGAGTCTACCTTCTCAAGGTTTGTTTGAGGCGTTGCTTAAATATGACTGACATGCTCACGTATACTATTCAAAGAGGCTGCGAAAGCAACTGCCGATGAAAGCCGTCCCATCCCAAGATGCAACGTTCATGCGAAGTCGCCAGATGAAGTAGGTGGTGCTTATTATCGCCTGTTCCATACTCACTTTGACCCCTAGATCTACGCTTTGCATGATATTGTCTCAGAAAGCGAGCTCAACTCCGTGTCATTAACGCGGCTCATGTCTTCTTCCAACGAAAAGACAAGGATAGCAGCACTTCCATATCAGCAATCGTCATGGGTCAATCAACACTTGGCTGCTGAATTCCATGAGACAAAACCCAACAAAACAAACTTGTCGGTGTCGTCTTCCCCTACTCACATGATGTCGTATGAGCACATGTCTAAATTAAGTACAGAAAGATCCTATTCTACATCTCATCGATGTTCTTGTTTCGCAAAGCCTCCGTCGGGGATAAGGTCCAGCTGCAAAAACGCATGTCATCGGTTCCCAATGAGATAATTGAAGGCTTGCTCTCAAAATTTACTGAACATAGTCGGAACTCCACCGCGTACGTCCCCGAACAGTTCAAACGTCGATTTCTGAAACTCAAAGCCCACATAGAGCTCAAAGTACAAAACAAGCACAAACGCTGCTCTTGACGCACATGTTTGCTCTGTGCTTGCGTTTGGATGGTTACGCAACTGATCCAATTTCAATTGCCACGGATTTGAGCATGTCAGTTCCTAGGTATGTCCCTTCATCGTTGAATTTCCTCTAGCCTCTGCTGATTCCCTCCAGCGTTATCACACATTTCAAGCATTTGGGTATGATTTATCCTAGCCAAAGCTCCAACAGCTGATAACCGTGGTCAATTTAGGGTGTAAATATGAGGTGTTGATCTCTACAGACCGCACACGTCTTGGTTCAGGTCCTGCCATCGACAAGGAACCAAAGCGGTGTATCCTGAGGGTTCCTTTCGACTTTCCTAGGCAGCGGGTCCACAAGCGAAAATGAGCAACTAATCGGTCGCACCTGGTCAATATCTTCGAAAGCTATTACGAAACCCAGACAGCTATCTGGTCATGACGTCGAACGCGGGGAGATAAAAAGACGAACCACATCGAAGGGCTTCGGCAATTCATTATGGACTAGGAATGGGTAAACAAGTAAAACTATGGTACACTAAAAACGGTCCCGTATAGTTTACTAAGCGCCATCCACCCAATTTTCGAGTAGCTGCTGTAGGATCTCTACATGTTTACCAAATCTCTTGTAACAGATCACTCCTGGAAACCTTTGGAAGAGCCTCAAATTCAATGCCGAGGGAATCTCATGTTCGCGTTTGAATCTTCCTGTTTCCAAGTTTGAGTCTCCTCTTCCCGCTTGACTCCTATCCATGCCATCAAAGTTGCTTCATCGTTGTGTTAAAGTTGTTTACCAAGCCCAATATTCACCAGGAAATGGGCCAATTTTCCTTCTCTGGAATACCTGTGAAAAACGTTTTTGATGCTTAAAATATCATATACGGCCAGCTATACATCTCTAAAACATTCTGATTTGGTGTAGTGGACTAGCACTGAAGACACAGAGGAGTTTTTGGACTATAAAAAAAACAGAGAGGAGATTGTCAAGATGTTCCTTCTTGATTTACATAATGATTAAAAAATCAAAGGCTTTTAGTTTGTCCATGCCAATTTTTCAGAAGAAATTTAGTTTTTTTTACAAGTTTTAGCACGGTCAAATTTGCATTGAAGCAGCTGATTTCCAAGTTTTGGACAACGAAATATAAGGAAATCCTAGACAATTTCTTTTAACGTTCAGTGAGATTTTCGAGTGCTTCGCTTACTTGATGAATTTCAGCCTGGGAAATTTGGGATGGAAAGACCGTGTGAAAGTATTGCAGGGTAGGTTTCTGACAGGATGGTATTTCAGGTTTACCCTTCTTGAGTCGACTTATATGATAAAGTTAGAGTAAAATCGTCCTTTTGATTTGAGGTAAGTGTTTTCTTTGAGCCATACTTCGAGCCAGCTGGGTGTTAAGAATTAAGAGAGTGAAGGGGATGAACGAAGAGAGCGGCGCAGCATTAGCTCGAGCCGGCTATGAGGGACAGAAGAGAAATACTCATAGCAAAAGAACTAGGCTTCAAATGATGGACTCAGTGGCTGGGCTAAAACTGACTAATTTATTTAGCTACCTAGTTGAACTACTTATGCATGAATGAATAGGAGTTCAGGGGTAGAAACTGGCCAATGAAACTTGTCTAAAAATAGCATTCTCAATTCCTAACACTGGGAACAATAGGGTGGTGTGTGGAGCAACAGCTAGAATTTGAAATATAGTTAAATATCATCCTATGAAACATACCCGAGAGTTTTGATCCTGCAATGTGGGACACTTCCTACACAAAATAAAAGATGGTTGATCATGCTTTGTCTGATCACACCTACCGAACTGCCGAATCATCTGCATTGACAGCTTGGGCTATCTTTTCCTTAGGATAATTGCCAGTCAATGCCAATTCAAATTCATGATATGAAGCGGCAAACTCACTTCCCCACAATAACTCAGATGTGGAGGTGCATTATGCAATACGCTAGGGCATAGGTTTATTGTGGTAGAATACTTTCATGTCTGTAATATTGCTTTTTCAAAGTGACTGTTGTGGTTTTCAAATTGGACTTAGCTGGGTAATTTTTGGTGACATGTAACTCAGGAATTCCCGTTGTATCCTGTGCATCAAAGCATACAAGCTGAGATAATTTATCGTACCAGCCAATTGTAACATGACACAGCCAAGGTGTCAAAACAGGAGGTAAGGTGAGTTGATTTATGATACCAAAATGTTCCAGCATCCATACAATCCTGAGGTGGAATATCCAGGGGGAGAAAGCGATAGTGAAGGTGGTAAAGTGGACGATTGTTGCCCACAGGCTCACTAAACCATCCACAGGTGTCCGGGCAACATACATGAAACAGCTGTATTGTGCAGTAGCTATCCTGAAGTATATATATGTGGCAGATGTGTGGTACATGCTGGTCCAAAGGAAGGAAGGGAGAACAAAAGCTACAGGTTCAGTGGGGTGGTATGTAAGCTGACATCAATACAGCAGTTAGCCACCATTGCCATCACTGGGGCAATGCGCACAACCACCAGCAACGTTCGTGAAGTTCATGCCAATGTACTCCCCATAGAGCTACTCTGTCAGGGGACAACCTATTTTCACCCGGTCCTCCATCTACAAGGCCCCTACACATGTGAAACACAAGTCCGAGGCGTGGGAACCTTGGTCCGAAGCCTCGGGTCCTTGACCCGAAGCCTCCAAGCACGAACCCGAAGTCTCGGGCCTCTAGTCCGAAGCCTCGGACCCCCCGAGACCTCAGCCAACCTCGAGGTGGAACTCGAATAGTCGATCCGAACCCTCGGCCCGACATCCGACCTTCGTCAGGGTCGAAGTGCCTTATGGGGATAGAAGTCGGGCAGGGTTGACAGCGCGTAGGAGCGCCCCTGGTTGGGCGTTAAGTAGTCATATATAGTTTTTTCACTAGTAGCGGGGATCCCTAGACTTTTCTCTTTGGATTTCCCCTCTACTAGGTGAGAGTTCCTTCACTGTATATTCTTATACATATATATATCTCTTTGGATTTCCCCTCTACTAGGTACCTACGGGCGCTAGGAGGGTTGCCCTTACATACTCCTCCTTGGCATATGCTACAGGGCACTCAGCCATATGATGGCTCTACCAAAGTCCCACCCCCTCTACTGCCCACTGTGCTCATGTGCCCGCCAACTGGTGAAAAGGTACCCATCCCCTCTACACATGCTATCCCATATCTTCAACCTTAAGCCAGGTGCCTATGAGGAAATAGTACCATTCACACATGCACCCAACAAGCAATGTCTCTACTCAACCAATATAGCATCTTCCAGGGAGGAATCCAAGGAAGATGAGATGGCAGACATGGCAGATACCAAGGTATTCACAGATGGCTCAGGGGCAGAAGGTGGAGCAGGTGCTGCAGCAGTGATGTACAGGAGAGGGAGAAGGACAGCTGATTTGAGATATCATCTAGGGTCACTAGCTAAACACACCACATATGAAGCTGAAGCAGTTGGAGTGCTTCTAGGCCTAGAACTACTGTGATGCGAGAAGGACATTAAAAAGGCAACCAAGGAGTTATACAGGTTGTCAAGCGCCTCCACCCAAAGCCTGCACAGTGACAGCACCATCCCGACAACAGTAGACAGTCCTCATGATATCCTGGATCTTGGGCCATGATGAGGTCCAAGGCAATGAGGAAGCAGACACAGAGGCTAAGAAGGTGGCATCAGGTGATGGAAACCAGATGAGTGATCTCCCACCCCTCCTAGAAGCTAAATTCCTGCCACACAGCCTGGCTGCTGCACGGCAAGCATTCAGAGTAGATGTGAGACAGAGCTAGATCACGGTGGCAGCTATCCCCCTGCTATGCATGACTCTCCAAAATTAATGACAGGCTCCCATCACAAAATTACCTCAGAGACACAGCAGGGCTCACATGTGCCCAGAACAGTCTCATCACACAGCTGAGAACTGGATATTGTCAGGGGACAACCGGTTTTCACCAAAATCTCCACCTCTACGGCCTTCACACATACCAAGTACAGACCCGAGGCGCGAGAACCTCGGTCCGAAGCTTCGGGTCATTGACCCGAAGCCCCTGATCACCAGCCCGAAGTCTCGGGCCTCCGGTCCGAAACCTCGGACCACCTCGAGTAGGGTCCGAGACCTCAATCCACCTCGGGGGTAATCCGAGCCTTGGACCCGGACACTCGGCCCGACATCCGACGTTCATCAGAGATAGATTACCTTATGGGGATAGAAGTCAGCAGGGTTGACAGCGTGTAGGGGTGCGTGCCCCTGGTTGGGCGTTAGGTAGTCGTATATAGTTGTATCACTGGTAGAGGGGACCCTTAGACTTTTCTCTTTGGATCTCCCCTCTGCTAGTATCTGAGAGTGCTAGGAGGGTTGCCCTTACAGTAGAAAAGTCTCCAGAGAAGGACTGGTAGTCACAGTGCAATTACCAAAATAGGTAACTACGGAATTGAGGATAGCGACTCGGAGGACGCAACCTCTCCCATACGCACTGCACCTGACTACCCCTCCTCTATCATCGGAACACCCAACTCTGAACGCCGAACAGACCCTCCTTCCCTACTCGAGATGGATACACCAGAAGATCGTCTCCGGGCTGTGGAAGAGGAGTTGTCGGCGAATCGGATGAAGACCGATGCCATTCAACTAGCCTTAAAATCTATCCTGGCAAAATTAGAAATCGACCCACGAGACGTAGCAACAAGCCCCGAACCGAACCCGAGGCCGAAGATGGACTCATGGGAGAGACCCGAAGAACCGAACGCCAATACCATAGGGAGGCAGCTAAGACCGGCCCTTCCTTCGGACTTCGATGGAGACCGAAACAATGGCCATGCGTTCCTCAACTCTTGCAGACTCTATTTCCAGATCTGTAAGGGGGACTTTCCAAATGACCAAGTCCGGATCCACTGGGCCCTCTCCTTCTTCAAAACCGGCCGGGCAGCTCGGTTTTCGAATGAGGTAATGCGAACCGAACGCAAAACTCAAAGGGCAAAGTACTTGGACTGGAAGGATTTTGAAAGAAGTTTCGAAGAAAGCTTCTGCCCGAGGAACGAACAAGTCTCGGCGCTTACTAAGCTAGAAGGCACCAGTTGGTATCAAGGAAAAGATTCAGTTGAAGACTACATCGATCGGTTCTCGGAATTGGTAGAAATGGCCGGATACTCCGATGACAAGACCATTGTGATCAAATTCCGCAAAGGCCTTGACCCTGCAATTCAAAATCGGGTGGCAACTCTCGGAGAACACATGCCAGATATAGACGAGCCGGAAAAATGGTTCCAAGCTGCTCGGAGAGTGGCCTGGAATCGAGAGGCCAATGAAGCCTTTATGGAATCCAGTTGAAACGTATCAAAAGGCAGTACCCGAGCCCTACCACCGAAGCTTACCTCGGCCTTCGGACGTTCTTACACTACCTTGCCCGACATTTCGGGTCCACTTCGGAACACTCCGAGGAATGCCCCTGAGATCCCAAGGGTGCTTCCAACTCCAGCAAAGGATGGCCCAACACCCATGGAAATAGATAGGACAAAAAACCGAAACAACCTTTCAACGGTTATGTGCTATCGATGCCATCAGACAGGTCATTACTCTCACGACTGCCCCAGGAGTTACGACATCCGAACCATGACCTCCGAAGAAAAACTTGAACTTCTACCTGAGTTGCTAGCCTTAGCAGACGTGTCCGAAGTCATGGACCCTGAGACAACACCGAGACCTGAGGGAGAGCCAGAGATGGAGTCCTCAGAGGATTTTGGAAGCTGCAGTGGGTGAATAGTGCGCCCCCACTGCCTGTACATAACAGATTCTCCTGTCTTGAAATTGAGCGTGAAGTGAACCCCCTCATCTCCAAGGTAGAAGAATCCATGACCGCCGCACCCAAAGAATCCTCCCTCCCTCCTTGCCCAAAATGGGAGAAGCGACTTCCTAAGAAATATGTTGTTGCTTCCACCACCAACCCAAAGTCTCTCTCGGTCAAGGTGGAAATCCAGACCACCGACACAGGTGAAGTGATGTCGGCCCCAGCACTTGTAGACAGTGGAGCGACGGGGCTGTTCATGAGCCGAAGCTATGTGGAATGAAACCGGATCACAACCCGGACGCTCCAACGCCCCATTCCAGTGTACAATGTGGATGGATCCCCCAATGATGCTGGTGCCATAACAGAGATAGTAGATGCAATCCTCCGAGTGGATGGTCATTTGGAACGAACATCGTTTGCAGTCACCAACCTCGGGAGACAAGACTTGCTGCTCGGGTACACCTGGTTGGCCGAACATAACCCGGAGATTAACTGGCAGACTCAGAAGATTACCATGAGCCGATGCCCGGACAAGTGTCATATGTGCCGGACTGAGGTTAAGAAGGAACAGAAGGAAGCCTGGAGAGCAGAACGTAGGATCTGAGCCTGCCGAGCTGGACCGATGCCTGACTTCACTAGTGAAGAGTCCGAGGTCCAAGACTCTGAGTCCGAGGACTCGGGTGCCGAGACCGAAGACTCGGGTCTTTGGACCGAGACTTCGGACTCTGAATCCGAAGTTCCAGACCTCGTCCCCAAGTTAGGACCAGAGGATCAGCTCTCACAGGGTGATCGATTGCTCTGTGTCCCGCTGGACCTGGCCCCTCATGAGATCCGAGCTACCCAAACCACATCTCAGAGGCTAGCAGAGGCTCATCACAAGAACCACCAGGCCTCGTCCGAAATCCCCAAGTACCTCCGAGACTTCGAAGATGTCTTTTCCAAGGACTCCTTTGACACCCTGCCAGGGCAACGGATCTGGGACCATGCCATTGAGCTAGAACCGGGTGCGAAGCCCTCTAATTGCAAGGTGTACCCCCTATCTCCAAATGAACAGACACAATTGGACGAATTCCTGCAGGAGAACCTTCGCTCGGGCAAGATCCGACCGTCAAAATCCCCAATGGCCTCACCGGTCTTCTTTATCAAAAAGAAAGATGGAGCGCTCAGACTCGTACAGGACTACCGAGCCCTAAATGCTATGATGGTCAAAAACCGATACCCGATCCCTCTCATTCCCGAGCTCATCAACCAACTCCGAGGCACGAAGTACTTCACCAAACTTGATGTTCAGTGGGGGTATAATAATGTTCGGATCCAAGAAGGGGACGAATGGAAGGCGGCCTTCCAAACCAACCGAGGCCTGTTCGAACCTCGGGTGATGTTCTTTGGGCTGACCAATAGCCCAGCCACCTTCCAAACAATGATGAACGACATCTTCCGAGACCTCATCATGGAAGGGGCAGTCTGTGTGTATTTGGACGACATACTCATTTTCTCTAAGACCATCTCTGAACACAGGATGGTGGTCCGAAGAGTAATGGAAAGACTCCGAGAGCATGGGCTCTGCCTCCGACCCGAGAAGTGCGAGTTTGAATGGATATCCATCGAGTACCTCAGACTTATCATCTCCGAAGGACGTGCTGAGATGGATCCAGTTAAGGTCAAAGGAGTTACAGACTGGCCAACTCCGAAGACCCGAAAGGAGGTGCAAGCCTTTCTCGGGTTTGAAAACTTCTACCGAAGATTCATCAAGGACTTCTCACACCATGCCCGAGCTCTCTTTGACCTGACAAAGAAAGGAGATACCTGGAAGTGGGGTGAACCTGAGGACGCAGCCTTTCGCAAACTCAAGGAACTCGTCACCTCGGCTCCGGTCCTGGCATTCCCAGATGACACCCAGATGTACCGAGTGGAAGCAGATTCTTCGGACTTTGCAACAGGAGCGGTCATCTCTCAGCAATCCGAGGATGAGAAGTGGCACCCCATAGCCTTCCTATCCAAAAGCCTTAGCCCAGTGGAGCGGAACTACGAGATTCATGACAAAGAGATGTTGGCCATAATCCGAGCCCTGGAGGAATGGCGGCATCTCCTGGAAGGAGCACAACTCAAATTCGAGATCTGGACAGATCATAAGAATTTAGAGTACTTCCGAACCTCAAAGAAGCTCAACCGAAGACAAGCTCGATGGTCGCTATACCTGTCCCGTTTTGACTTCACGCTTCACCATAGGCCTGGCCAAACTATGGGGAAGACCGATGCCCTGTCCCGAAGACCCGACCATGGGTCCGGAGCAAGTGACAACGAAGACCAAACATTGCTCCGACCCGAAATGTTTGCCATTCGGGCTCTCAAAGGACTAGCGGCCATAGGTGAGGAACGAGACATACTTCGAGACATCCGAAGGATGACCCGAGACGGGGAAAAGGAGGAGTCAGTGACCAAAGCCATCTCGGAGCTCCGAAAAGGACACTCGCGCACAGTAAGGGCCTCGGAGTGGTCCGAACGAGATGGCCTACTGCTTTTTCGGGGGAAGGCCTACGTACCGAACGACCCCGAACTTCGGCGACGTATTGTATCCCAACATCACGACACCCAAGTGGCTGGGCACGCAGGGAGGTGGAAGACATTAGAACTTGTGTCTCGGAATTACTGGTGGCCACAGATGTCCAGGTACATCGGACAATATGTGAAAACCTGCGACCTATGCCTTCGCACTAAAGCACAAAGGAGTGCGCCGATGGGAGAGCTGCAGCCGCTACCGATCCCCAAACACCAATGGGACACAATTAGTGTCGATTTCATTGTCGAACTCCCAGAGGCCCGAGGGTTCGACGCTGTCATGAACATAGTAGACTCGGTGAGCAAACGAGCCCATTTCCTTCCCACCAACACCACGGTCACAGCATTAGGAGCCGCTCGACTTTACCTCACACATGTCTGGAAGCTGCATGGACTGCCAAGACAGATTGTCTCTGACCGAGGCCCACAATTTGTCTCGGAGTTCACGCGAGAACTTTACCGACTACTCGGTATCAAACTCGCAGCCACTACAGCTTACCACCCACAGGCCGACGGACAGACCGAACGTGTTAATCAGGAATTAGAGCAGTACCTTCGGATCTTCGTCGATGAACGCCAAGATGATTGGGACGAACTCCTCCCTCTTGCAGAGTTCCAATATAACAACCACATACACTCTGCGACCCAAGAGACACCCTTCATGTTGGACACGGGCCGACACCCTCGGATGGGATTTGAACCGAGACAGCCCGAATCCCACATGGAGACGGTGAACGAGTTCAAGGACCGGATGGAGAAGTCATTAGAGGAAGCCAAATCAGCGCTAGCCAAAGCGAAGGATGACATGACTCGGTACTACAACCAACGCCGAACCCCAGCTCCAGAATACAAAGTAGGCGACC
>QMFG01007449.1:0-15243 GCA_003314545.1 Ramaria sp. MG151 | reverse complement strand
ATGCGCACAGTGACTGCGATAGACCTACTCAATGCCATACACACATGCTTGAAGCAGCCAGCATCAAGATCAGAAATGAGCCGAGAGAATGGATATCCCGGCGATTCTGGTTCAGATTCCTTACCGAGACGGTGTGATCTCCTGGGAAGCGAATGCTATCTGGCTACTCTGACCACCAGGATTGAGGTGGTGGGTGGGAGAGTGCGGGCCGATGTCACTTTGTCTACTTGTGGAAAAAGGATTGCGGTGTTAAGGTATTATGGTTTATACATGGTAAGCTCAATTTTGTATTCTGTGATCGACCATCTTTGCTGAGTATGTTTTATCCCACTTTGAATCCAGTCATTTCACGGAAGCTGGATTATTATCAAGATCGCCTTATTATTTCTCGTTTGGTTTTCCCTCGTATCCATACCCATCTTTTTAATTCGATGACTAGCCTTGTTTCACTTTCCTAACGATTGTCTTTGTTCTACATTTTTAAAACATTATGGACAGTAAACGTTTCTGCACTATACATCATCGAAAATGCAAACGTGCAATTGAGTTAGGATAACCACGGTGAGCCTTCATTATATACTAGGTACAAGTTCTTTGCCATGTTGAGCATGCGTCCCGATTGAATTAATAACCAAGATGAAAGCCATTTATCGCTACTTCATCTCTTTGCAAGCATGGTCGTTAATATGAGGATGTTGAGCGTCACACCGCTTTCGATGGTCATGTCGATACAAATACTGTACTGTAGTATATATAAGCCGTAACAGATAAAACTGTAATAATAATAATATCAATAGAAATTTAAAGAGAAAGAAATCATCTCACAGTAATGGCATCAATGATCTCGGGATCCGCAACTCCTAGTATGACAGATATCACCGTCATAATGAGTTCCGCTAGGGAAGCGAGAAAATGATAGATCTATTCCGACTTCGTATAGTAACTAAGCGTATATGGATTTAAATTGAACTGGGATGTTAGATAGATCCATATGAAAATCAGACCAAAGCTAAAAAAAAACTGTAGCGGCTGTTTGGAGCTGACTCGTGCGCGACCCCCATCTTCTTGACATACATTCTCGACATCCAGAAACTGGGACCATATAACACCTTCAATGATATAAGTCGTACCCACGGTGTTTACTTCTCATCTGTGATGTTCTCATTGTGCGCGCTGATACATACATCAGATTACCATTCCAACTTCCCACCGCCACATCCCTCGGTGCAACCTTGACCGAGTCGTCCATCGGGTCCAACAGTCTCGACTTGGGTTGCACTATTTTGAGTATGCAGCTTTGACGTTTCCGCCCGAACGATCCATTTATTAGTTCCAAGGACTTTGTCTAGCTCATCAGGTTCTGGGAGAAGGAGGAATATGCCGCCCCTTTCCAGCTTAACTTCAAATGTGAGAATAGAGTAATTGTCGTCGTTCAGACAGGCCCCAGTCTCAAGCTGGTAATTCCGCTTGTGCATCGGGCCTGCAAGGAACACTTGGTTAGTCGCAGGATGAAAGTAATAAATGAAAAACGTACATGAAACGTGAAGATTTCCATGCGCATCGTCACCGACAATACCTGCGATCACGAGACTAAGCTGGAGGGCAAAGCTGAGGAAAACAAGACACCCACCGTGGTCTAGAACAAATACGCGCCTGTGTGGGCACATTTGCTACGAAGTTTTCAAGGAAAAAGAAAAGGAGTCAGCTTTAGATGCGTCACGCGAAAAGATAAAGAGCGACCTGTGTGGCAAAGTAACCACGTTTCGGTACATAGAAAATGGCAAGCTGAGTATCACCATATTTCACCGCGGCAGAACTAATCGTGAACAAAGTTTGATTATTTTTAAAGGAAATTTCGCATTGAGCCTTACATCGTTCCGACATCTGTCGGACTCAGATCTTCCTCGCTGGCTACCCGTCTCCACAACCACTGAGATCGTGGCGTTTGAATTTGGGATATATCAATTCGGGCAGGACCGAAATCTGAGTAAATGTCAGAGAAAGCATATTCAGAGAAATGCATAATCTCGCCTTTCGCCCAGTCGGCCGGTCGTTTCTGACTACGCTCAGTAATCAGCTCCGAACCAAGCACCCTTTCATTGGTATTCACAAACTGACGAAACTGCTTTCGTCGTTCGGGATCCTTGACAACAGCTGTCCACTCATCGGCATACGTGCCAACGAGACTATCCATTTCGCTTTCTAAGTCTGCACAAATGCCAAGTTCATCATCTAATAATATTTTTTTAAGTTTCTGAACATGAAATCAACATTTTGTATATATAATGCGGGAAGCGAGGCAGGACACACCTCGACGCCACCCTCGAAAGATTCAACCCAACGAGCAGTGCGCGTCAGTTTGTCCGCGGTGTGGATATAAAACATCAAGTAACGATCGATGATACGGACGACCTTCGAAGGTGGAACATTAGTCGCAAAAAGAGTACCGTGACGCGGCTTTGCGCCACCATTTCCGCCAATATAAACTGTATACAGTCTCCAGAGTCATCCCTAGCGTGAAAATCCATGAGACTCACTATTCCAACCTTTATCCGATGCAATGAGCCCGAAATCTTTGCTCTGCGCTTCGGCACATTCGCGCACACACCCGGACACTCCGCCTTTCATCTTATGTGGGGATCTGTCGGTCTTTAAGTTTCTGTAATTCGTACCACAGAAATCAGTTATACCGTATACTCTTGTAACGCTCTTCCAGCTGAACAGCAACTGCTGGACATATAAGTCATTGAAAGATTGAGATGAATGACGTGGACGTACGCCCGACAGAATCCCCTACGCCATACCGACACCAAGTAGTCCCAACCTGCAGCACATATAAACGAAACTGTATTCGGCGGAAGATCTTAACGAACGCAAGACTTGACCATACGGAGCGCCTTTCCGTATGCATGGCCTGACTCAAAACCAGCATTTACAAGCTCCTCCTAGATATGTTCAGTAATGAAAAGCAGGCCGGTATGGCCGATACACTACCCAGATATCAGGCAAGTCCTGCTTTTGGGCACCGAAGAGGTCTGCACGAGTCCGATTGTTAAGAGGCACTACGCATTTTATGAACGATCGCGACATGCCTATGCGTTGTGCTCCGGTGATCTTCGTATATAGACCATCTATTGTGGTTGTCTAGTTTACTTGTTCGCCATTTTTGTGGTTACTTACATTTTTTTGCGACCTGACCGAGGACAATCAATTTCTCAGGAGTCACCTAAATGATTCAAATCAGTTAAGTTTAATGGGGTATTTTAAATCTAAACAAAAAGCACCTCTCCAGCAGCTATCTTTGGGACAACCGAGAATGTACCTGATATTGAAGTAATGCGACGTCAATGAGACACCAAAGAAGTGAGCATCGGATCGCGCCGTTGCTCACCGTTACGCTGGATATTTGCTAGAAAACTGAATTGCAGCCCATGAATATGATCCATTTCAAGTTGAGGTAGAAAATTCCATACCGGTCATTTGTATCCTGATTTTGATGATGGACTGGATCCAAAATATGCTCATTAAGGAGCGATGACAAAATGCTCCCAATAACTGGCTTGCACACTTCGCACCCCACAGCGTCCTTGTTGACGCCACAAGTCGTCATTATTTCTGAAAAACTCTTGAGTTTCTTGATTCTGATCATAGTGCCGATGCATTTGTTAGCAAGGGTATGAAATAGATAGATATAAGACCTACTTGACGATATGGAAGAGATCTGGACGTGAGATGGCAAAATGAACGCAAATAGTATCGTTTGTGGCATTTCCGGCACTCTTCATCTCGACCTTGAAGATACCGGTGACCATCGGAAGACAGCCACCACAGCCTGTTTACAAACACTTGATAAAAATACATGTGTAAAAAATAGACGTACCAGTTCCAGCTTTGGTCTTAGCCTTGACACCGAGAATGTCGTTGATTCCGGCAGTTACACATGCCTTGATTGCACCTTTCGAGATATTCTACGCATAAATGAGCCATCATGCTCAGATAATAAAGGAGGGGGGACCAGTTTTACATGACAACTGCATATTTGGGCGTCGTCGTCGAGGTCGGCACCGCCATCATCGCCACTCCCGCGGCTCCCAACCATGAGTTCACCTGGTGGAATTTCCAAAGGTTTCTATGTCCATCCACAGTTTAACTATTTTGCATAAGTAAAGTGGCGAAAGATAACTAACCTTTTTCTTAACTATGGCCAGCAGCTTGATATAGTCTTGGTTGCACAAGTATTAATTTAGCCTGATGGCGCGAAATAGTTGTAGAAACAACCTGCGACATCACCAATCATTGTACCTCCAAGAAGATACTTGCCATCTGCGGTGAAGATGTATCTTTGATAATTCAATTGTCAAGATATTCGGAAAACGAGTATCTGCAGGACGTACTTCTTATATATATTTGCAAATGGATCTTTGTAGGTCAAACATTGTACCTTCTGATTACTAATGTCCCGTTTGCCAGTCTTTCTGGAATTTTCCACCTCATACTTTGGTGGTTGTGCGTGTACCACGCTAAGCTCAGATTTGTCGTCAACTTTAGCCACCACACCATTACTCGTCAGATCAGCAGTGATAGGCCACACCGAAGGAGCACGTTGAGTATTTTCCGTCTCAACCTTTCTGTGGAAAATTGGAAGCCCTTTCATCTCCCCAGGTTCAGCCTGACGCTTATCAGCAAAGTAATCACCGAATGATGCTACCTGCAACGAAAGATGATTAGACCTGGAAGGATTTACCCTGATGAGATGGCGCACGTCAACACCCATGAGCTTGAGTTTTGTCGAGAGGTCGGGGTTATTCATCTTTCTTGCTTTGAATGTACCACAGGCGGAGTCTGTCTGTGTCAGATTGAACGAAAGAATGTCGGCCATTTCAACTGAGACCAAGGTAATACAGGAATTAGGAATTAGCGAATCTCTTTGCCTGAACAATCAATAAATGATGGGCTCACTTCCGGGCGCGATGAGACCGTAAGTTTTGTCCTATATAAGTCGTTAAGACCGTCAAGGCAGCACTGATAATGAAATTTGTTTACATTCCAACTTGCACATTCGCCGATTGCGTAGACGTCTGGTGCACTAGTGCGCAGGTCGTCATTAACGACAATTCCATGTTTATTCGAGCACTTGATTCCTGCGCTGCGAGCTATATCATCTCGAGGCGTAATGCCTACTGCAAATACGATCAGCTGGGCATCAAGATGCGTCCCATCGGTCAGATCAATCCCTGTGAAGAGTTCGCCATCGGAGCTGCGAGATATGTGGACTTTTTCTACGGAGACGCGAGTAAGAACCTGGACGCCCAAAGCCTCTACGCGCTTCAGCACCATTCTACCGGCTTCGGCATCGACCTGCCGCGATAGCGGAAATTCCGATCGATTAATGATCGTTACATTTGGAATCATAGGTCTTAGGAGATGTTGGAGAAGGTTACCCTAGGGACGTCGCCAGGCGCTTGAATGTACTCACAGATCATGTATGGCCTTGGCTGCTTCGAGGCCAAGCAAACCACCGCCAACAACTATAGCTCTACCTCCCTTGGCACCCTCTCGCTCTGTGTATGCCATGAGTTTGTCAAGATCTGAAATGTTCCTGTATACAAATACGCCCTCGACGGTCCTGGTTTTCTCCTTCGTAATACAGGGTGGCAGGGTTGCATCCGACCCAGTTGCGAGGGTAAGTAAGTCGTAAGGGATGGTACGGTTCTTGGATGTCGTGACAACGTGAGCATCTGGGTGGATAGAGGTTACTCGTTCACTGAGATGAACCTGAAACCGGTCGGTATTCTGTGCAGCATACCATTCGGCTAGCGAAAACATCAAAGGTCAAGGACTAACATGTGAGCCCGAGCGGACTCACGTTTGTTGAGGTATAATTTCTCAACGGAACGATGTTGAAAGTATTCAGTCAAGGCAACCTGTAATATACTCTGTACTCGAAGGCGCCATTGTCAACTCCATGAGTTGGACTCACTCGATTATAAGCTAAATACAATTCTTCGCCGCATGTAACTACGCGATAACAGTCTTTATCGTCGAGATCCAGTAATTTCTCAATGAAAGCTGGATAGGTTGCATCAAGGGTTGGAACCAACGAAAATCCGACAGCATATGCATACCAATGCCAACCATTCCCAATCCCACCACAACTATTGTTTTCCGATTCTTGGAACCCATACTATGTCCTCCATCGGCAGACATTGCGTCCGTTGTGTCCATTGGTAGGAGCGAAGGTCGCAGAACAAAATAGAAATATGCAACTGGCTGAAGCTTCCTGTCAACTGTCCCATATTAATCCCTGATACCCGCCACCTTGATAAGGCTTTTTTTGAAGAAGATATCACGTGACTTGGAAGCGCGTTATCGTCAAGTCGCTGACTGCGAGAAAGGAAATGCTTGGTAAGCATTCCTTTTTCTTTGCTGGAACTTATGATTCTGTTGGCCATGTTTATGAACGAAACAATGCATACCAAACAAAACTTACTTTTGCTTCTTGTAAACACGTTCCGGATTATATTATATCAGGAATTAACGTGAAAAAAATATGAGGGCTCAGAGGAAATTATTCCACCTTGCGAGAGAAGAGTTTCCGTGGAGATATTCATTCGCATAGACATGTCGGTTCTTTATAGTCTGGATGTAAGATGCAGGTGGAGAAGGGAGATGTGAGAATGGTGCCACGCGCACCGAAACACCGGGTTTCTATTTGGCTGCAATGTTCTACTGACGTTGTCTAGGTTTTTGGGTTCATTTGGGATTCTAGGACCTTTCTCAACGCTTCTGTGGGAGACACCTTCTTCAAGACATCATAATCATACCACACCAGCACCTCTTCAGACGTGGCCACCACTGTCCGCTGAGCATATGAGTAGACCATGCCATCGGTGTGGAAGTTTCGAAGAGGGAGCATTGGTGAGGCATGGTCGGAGTGAAATGAAGAGCTGGGTGGAATAGTCCGGTCGTTGAGCCTGTTGTGTATTTATCAGAGAGAACGTACGGTGTCTGGTACACGACGGGGCATTTGAAATTAACGGCGATGCTCTTAAGGGTCACACCAATTCCATGTCCGGAGAGTATATTTGCCGCTGAGCTAGGGCCACCTGTTGTCTCGGCTAGACGCGCTATCCACTGTATCCGGCTCTGACATTTGCGTCAGCTCTGTGAATATACTCTGCGTCTGCCAACGCATGGATTCTATAAACCAAACTAGATAAAACTTGTGGATATTTTCCCGAAAAAATATGCAAAGGTCTCACCGTATCGCGTGTTATTAACGTGTCTGTTACGAAAGGTTCACAGCAATCAGTGCATCCCTTAGGATTTTTAAGCAACAGCGCACCCAAAACTATCCATATCGCTCCATACGACTTGCTCTTCGAAAAACGAATCGGGGTTGGGTCCTTCATTTAGTACATTTTCTCACGCTTCAGCAGCAGCCTCTGCGAGATCAGATTTGGAGGCGAAGGTAGGTGAAAGCGGATCGTGTTATATCAGATTGAAACTGTGCCCGAGGGAGCTCGTCGGCGGAGGTAGGGCCAACTTCACCTCCTTCTCTGTTGGATGATATATCTTCGCGAATTCTTGTCCCCCTTTTGTGCCGACATGGTTCTCACTGAACGACCTCTTGGGGGGTTTCTTGGAAAGGAGCCCATTCGTGAACCAAACACGACTCCTGGCCCTTCGTCTGAACCATTACTAGGGACGGCGGCAGGTTTAACTGATCAGCTAACGCTGATCTCAACGATTCTAGGCTAGCGATCTTTCAGAAACTCGTTGCGAATGCTGAAAAACACGATCCGTTAGTACACAAAGTCAACACGGCGTAGCGAGCGGCTAGCATAAACACGTGCAACAAGAAACCCGTTTCAAAAGACGAAGATGAAGTTGCCCAACATAAATATAATAGCAATTAGTGCTAGGGAGGAATAGAAAGGATGACAGAGAATAGCAGACAAGGGATACGAGAAATCTAAATAAGGGGTGAAAGGGTGAGAAGGGAGAAAACAGAAAATAAGAAGGAAAATGGTGGATCACAAGTTGTCCCCTGACACACCCCACACCACCACTTTTATTTTCCCTCTCACTTTCTTTTCTGTTGTTCCACATTATTGACATACATTCAGTGTGGTTCCTAACCTCTCAAGTTTGTGATTGCCATATATGTAACTTAAGTAGTCACTATTCCCTGTTTCACATATATCATCCAAACCCCTGCTCTATAAATTCATCATTATTCCACCACCCCAGTTCCTCTACATTCCATTAGTTACTATGTAATCAGCCTCATTAACTTAGATATGCTTGTAGTTCTGTGACTAGAAATTAGACTGTGATTGAATTTCTCTAAGCTACTTGAGACTCTGGATATCCTCACTGCTACTGGATCCTATCACCTGAAGACTTGTTTATCCATTCTCAAAGTCTTACAGGTTGCCAAAAATATCATGGGACAAATTTCTACTAAGTCTCAAAATCCTGCTATGCAATTATATTTTCTTACCACATGCTCACAAACCTTTAGTACCCTCATTTGATCCATAGTGTCAGAATTGAATTTCAAGTAATAGAAGTGAGAAATAGAAATAAGGTCAGTAGGATGCAAGTGATGCAACCAAATGATTATAAGAATGTACTTAGCTATAGAAGTGTAATCATACAGTCAAAGCAAATACGTACATTGCTCCAAAGAGACAATCTCTCCAAAGGAAGTGTATCTCATGACCTGAATGGCCTTCACAAGGACATGGTAGTCATAGTTAATCCAAAACTAGTGACAAATGCATGATCAAACATTCAACAATGATACTCAGTTTGATGGTTGCAAGTTCAAAGGTTTTGACTAGTGAGTTTATGATGAAATATCACATTTGGTAGATGGTGAACTGGTAGATGTACAATAATTGAACTAAAGGACATACATGCAAATGTTGAGTATATATACTGAATGCTCCAGAAATGGAAGCAAATGGGAAATACTCTGTGAAGGTCAGAAAAGTAGATAAGGTACATGTATGCTAATAAAGGTGATAGAAGTTGAGATACATAGTAAGGAACAAAATAGTAAACGGAACAAAGGAATAGCAGACTAGAAATAAATGCAGAAACAAAGGAATTGAGATTTCCAAACCAAATGGAGCCTTAGCCAGTGGAGATATCCCATCATTCTTTCAAAGGAGTAAGTCTGTATGTCTATGATGAATTGATTTATAGAATCTAACAGTATTTCCTGTGTTGTAGACTTTGGATAACTTAGAGTTGACTTGGCCATTAAGTCCCTTGGGAAAAAATGAGGATAGTGATGGGGGTGATTAGTGCATCTGTGTCAGAATTGAATTATCAATGATAAGAGTTGTAGATAAATGTGTGGTTAGTGTTATCAATTGGAAATGTTACTAATAGTAGTGGAATGGTATGCAAAAGTAAGTAGAAGTCCTATGGTAAAAGTGAATGGCCTTTGGAATGTTTGCAAAAGGATGCATAGTTCTGAAGAGATATTCTGAAGGAATTCTATCTCATGGTTTGAATGAACTTTGCAGTCCATGTTGACCACAGCCAATAATATCACATTCCCTTGAAGTGTGTTTAAACTAATATGAACAAGGTTGGAGTACTCACTCAAGGTTGTGGTTGTTCAGAGATTGTTGTTTAAGATAGTTCTGTCAGAATTCAAATATCAGTGATAAAAGTTGTTAATGAATGTCATGTTAATAGTAATGTTTGGAAATGTTTCTGATGGTAATAGAATGGTATTCGAAAATGAATAGGAATCCTACAGTAAAAGTGAATGGCTTTTGGAACATCTGCAAACAAATGCATAGTTCTGAAGAGATAGAGATTCTGAAGGGATTCTATCTCGTGGATCAAATGAACTTTGCAGTTTATGTTGATCACAGCCAGTGGTCTTACATTCTTTCGAAGTGTGTCTAGACTAATATAAATGAATTATGAGTACTCACTTAAATGTGAAGTTGTTGTTCAAGGTAGTTTACGATGAGCTGGAAAGTTTGAGTAGAACAATCAAGTAGACGTACAATAATTGAACTAGGGAATATACATGTGAGTGTGCTAGCTATATCCTGAACCATTCGGAAGGGAGAGCGAATGGGAAAGAGTCCGTGAGGGTCAGAAAGTAGCTAAGGTACATGTATACTAATTAAAGACCACGGAAAACAAAGAACAAGGCAAGTAGGAAAATTGTGAATGAAGACAAAGATTCACAGACCAACAATAGCTCTTGAAACATGTTTCTGAATCACATGGCTCTTTGGGTAGAGCTAACCATCCCTAAATCCTTTGGAGGGTGATCCTGAGGGTCTAGAACATTCATATCTGTAAGGACAACCTCAACCTGACCTGGGATATGCCTGCTGGCAGGCATACTGTAGGGGATACTACCCTATCAGCATCCTGCCTGGGCCTGCAAGGGGACACGAACCCCAAACTACCCACAGGGACTCACTCTAGGTTGGTAAGGGAAACCCAAAGAGAAAAGGGTGAGGATTCCCTTACCTAAGCAACTAACTATATAGCTACTGGTGACCAAGCAAGGGCAAACACAAGTGTAACTAGTACTAGGGAAAAATAGAGAAAAAGGGAGGTGAAGGACATAATACTAGGAATAGGATAAATCTAGTATGAGAGGAAGTAGGGAGAAGGAGGGAAAGGAAATAGGGAAAAGGGGAAAAAGGGGAAAAAGGGAGGAAAAAGGGAATAAACTGGTTGTCCCCTGACAATATCATAAAGTCTAACAATATGAGATGTCATTGCAAGCTTTGATTGAATATGAATGACTCAATCAATAAGTTCATTGTGAAAGATGGGGATAGTGATGGGGATAGTCAGGGTGGTTCTTTCTAAAAAAAGATCATGATTGGACCTGATCAATGATTGTTTCACTAAATATCAACTGGAGTGATTGCTGAACTGGATTGGGTGACCAGATTGAATATATGCGAAGAATGGAAGAAGGGTTGTTTCGGATTTCTGAAGGAGGTTTTCAGAAGCATTTGGGGATTGTGGTTTGGAGAAGAAACAATGTAATGGCCTAAATTGTGATCATGACAAGTTGGCAGGTTTGAACAAAGCAAACAAGCAGTTGTATAATAATTGAACTAGGGAATATACATGTTAATGGGCTACCTATACTGAATGGTTCAAAAGGGAGAGTGAATGGGAAAGAATCCGTGAAGGTTGGAAAGTAGGTAAGGTACATGTATGCCAATTAGAACCCATAGAAAACAAAGAACAAGGGAAGTAGGAAAATTGTGAATGAAGAAAAAGATTTACAGACCAACAATAACTCCTGAAACATGTTTCCAAATTGCATGGGCCCATGGGTACAGACAACCTCATGCTAATTCTTCTGTTAGTGGGCCTGAATGCTGGGAATACTCATATCATAGAGATTAATGATATTGTCTGTCAGGGGAGGCTTTTGAGAGAATAGAATTGGCTTGACCATCAAGTGTATTTTGGAAAAGATGGGGATAGTGATGGGGATAGTGAGGTTGCTTCTTTTCCAAGAAATGGTTATGATTGACCCTGACTGTTGGTTGTTTCACTAGTCTCAATCAAGTGATTCAAGAGACCTGATGGACGACAGGGAAGTTAAGTATAATGCCTTGATCATGGTAATGAGGTTTCTGATTCCAAAGAAAGTGTTTAGAAGGTGTTGTTTGGAAAGGGGAATACAGTGGTTAAATGGCTCTAATTATAATTGTGTGAGGGTAACACTGAATGATGAGGCCACAACCAAAGATGCTCAAGAATAAGAGAGCCAATAGAGAACAATGCCCAGCTGGTACAGTGGATATTTTCAGTATATAGCTCTGCTACTACTAAATACAGGACCAATTATAATCTTTTCCTTAAAAGAGACACCCTGACTATCCCCATCACTATCCCTACCTTTTCCAAGGAACTCAAATGACTGAGCTGAATCTACTCACCTACAGTATACGGTAACACATATCACCATTCAACTCTATGGTACAAGTACCCCTGACACTTGGAATCAATATTCAAAGAGTAATGAAGGGTTGTCTCTACCCAAAGAGCTATGCAATTCAGAAACACATTTCAGACTGTACTTCTGGTCCATTAATCTTTTTTCCATTCACCATTTTCCTATCTCCCTTGTTCATTGTTTTCTATGGCCTTTAATTAGTATACATGTACTGTAAGGGAGCTGCGCTCCCTGTACGGTGATTCCGCTTTTGTTCTATTTTTGAATTAATTAGAATTAGTTAGATCCACGTGACTATGACCCGGACGCGTCCACTTCCCACAATCCATGTTCCACAATTTTATTGTCTTCTTTTCACATCTTTGTTCTATAGTTTGTCAGAATCCAAATAATAGTGGTAAATGTTGTGGATGAATGTTGTGTTAGTAAATGTGTTCGGAAATATTCCTAATGGTAACAGGATGGTTTTGGAAAGTGAATAGAAATCCTACAGTAAAAGCGAATGGCTTTTGGAACATCTGCGAATGAAGTGCATAGTTCTGAAGAGACAGAGGTTCCGAAAGGATTCTATCTCGTGGATCGAATGAACTTTGCAGTTCATGTCGATCACAGCCAATGATCTTACATTCCTTGAAGTGGGTTTAACTAATAAAAGTGGAATTGGAGTGCTTACTCAAAAATATAAAGTTGTTGTTGAAGTTGAGTTGGGAGTGAGTTGGCAAGTGTGAGTAGAAAATCAAGTTGACATACGATAATTGAACTAGGGAATATACATGCGAATGTGCTAGCTATATACTGAACCATTTGGAAGAAAGAGCGAATGGGAATGAGTCCGCGATGGTTAGAAAGTAGCCAAGGTACATGTATACTAATTAAAGGCCATAGGAAACAAAGAACAAGGGTGGTAGGAAAATTGTGAATGAAGAAAAAGATTAATGGACCCACAATAACTCTTGAAACATGTTTCCGAATCGCATGGCTCTTTGGGTAGAACTAACCGTTCCTAAATCCTTCGGAGGGTCATCCTGAGGGTCTAGAACATTCATATCATAGAACATGATGATATGGAATGTCATCGCAAGCTTCCACACAATAGAAATAACTCAATCAATGAGTTCATTGGAAAAGATGGGGATAGTGATGGGGATAGTCAGGATGCTTCTCTTTCAGAAAAGATTATGATCGGACCTGTTTATTGATTGTTTCACTAAACACTTCATGGAGTGATTCCTGAACTGGATTGGGTGACCAGATAAAATGTGTGTGAAGTATTGAGACAAGGGTGATTTGGGATTCAGAAGATCCATTCGGAAGGATTGGTTCGGAAGGACAATGATATAGATGAGGTGTCCATATTGTGATCGTGACATAGTTCTGTTGTCCACATTCCACAGTATCATTCCACCCTCTAGAATTACTATAAATAAGCTTGTATTTTCAGTTAAAAAAATCATCTTATCACTCGCACATTGTTCCTACCTTGAGTTAGCTTGTGCACTTTCAAGATCATTTCTTATCTTTCAACAACTTGCTCAATTACTCTCTAAACTCTTGTCTAATCCACATTATGGATTATCTACACTTAGCCAACAATATCGCTACTTCCTCTCGGAACGTGACTCGAAAGCTTACAGTACCTTAGCTACTTTCTGACCCTCACAGACTCCATCT
Source organism: Ramaria sp. MG151 (assembly GCA_003314545.1). Classification (NCBI taxonomy): domain Eukaryota; kingdom Fungi; phylum Basidiomycota; class Agaricomycetes; order Gomphales; family Gomphaceae; genus Ramaria; species Ramaria sp. MG151. The sequence goes on along the minus strand of QMFG01007449.1, from coordinate 1,601 downwards.
CATTCGCTCCTCCTTCCAAATCATTTGGTATATAGGTAGCACACTCGCATGTACAGTGACTCACAAAACTAAGTCAGTGTTTGGTGCTTTTGGACTATTCCTTTCCTCTGCAGATCAACATGCTATTTTATCACAAATTGCTACTGGCAGAGCTGCCAATACTACTCAGGTTACCAAACACATCAATACAATTATCCCCCACCCAGTCTCCTCAGAAACAGTCAGAAGAGTTCTCAGGAAACATTCATTCAAGGCTGTGGTAAAGAAGAAAAAGCCCTTCCTCAGTGTATGGCATAAACAGCTGAGGTTTGCCTTTGCTTTGAAGCACAGAGAGTGGGCTGTAGAGGACTGGAAGAGGGTGATTTGGTCAGATGAGACCAAAATCAACAGGATTGGGTCAGATGGGAGGCAGTGGGTCTGGAAACAGAAGGGGGAGGGGTTGATTGAGAGAGCGGTGTAGGGGACAGTCAAGTTTGGAGGAGGGAACATTATGGTATGGGGGTGTATGGGATGGAATGGTGTTGGCTAGCTTGCAGAGATTGAGGGGAAGATGGATGCTGATCAGTTTGTGTCCATTTTGGAGGACCACCTGCTGCCCAGCTGGAGGAAAGTGGAATTCCTGAGGAACAGGTAATTTTTCAACAGGACGATGACGCAAAGCACAAGTCAAGGAAAGCCAAGAGCTGGATGGAAAAAAAAATATCATTCCCCTTGACTGGCCTGCACAATCTCCAGACCTGAATCCTATTGAGCACCTCTGGAATCATGCAAAAAAACAGGCTTAAGGAGTATCCAACACCACCCAAGGAAGGTTAGCAAATTTGGGAGAGAGTAGAAGAGGTATGGAATAACATACCACCAGAGGTGTGTCAGAATTTGACAGAGAGTATGCCTAGAAGACTTGAGGCAGTAATCAAGGCTAAGGGGGGCAATACCAAGTACTAGAATTGCAACTTACCATTTCTCTAATACCCTCTCACAAAACTGAGTCAATGGGCCCTTGATTTGAATTGCCCATATTTCATCACCCCTGATTGGAATTATATAATTTTTAATGGCTGCATAGCCCTGATCAGAATCGTTCTTTGATGCACCAACACTTTTTTCATATATGTTTTACATTCAAAGCTATTCAATGAATAGTCCAAAAGCACCAAACATTGACTCAGTTTTGTGAGTCACTGTAGGTTGTCCCCTGACAATCCTCATAAGGGCTTTCAACTCTGATGAAGGCCAGATGTTTAGGTTGCTTCAAACCTTAGATCTGAAGATTACTACTCAGGAGTAAATTTGGACTTCAGGACATGACTCCTCAGACCTCACTATTAGACCACTGCATATTTGTCCATGTTCCTTGAACATTGTAAAGATGTGCAGAGCTCTGTCTCAGTGTTTTTCATCATCAAACTTCAAAACCAGAACAACATCTCAGTTTCTCCAGTCTAGTATCTGGTTTTAGACCATCCATAATCTGTGAGAACCTTCAGAAATTTCTATCACTGTATATTTGGATCACTGTTATTATGATGCCCAATGTCACGATCACAATATGGACACCTCACCTCCATCATTGTTCTTCCGAACCAATCCTTCTGAATGGA
>QMFG01007430.1:3152-28056 GCA_003314545.1 Ramaria sp. MG151 | reverse complement strand
TTTAGGGACGGTTAGTTCTACCCGAAGAGCCATGCAATTCGGAAACATGTTTCAAGAGTTATTGTTGATCTGTTAATCTTTTTCTTCATTCACAATTTTCCTACCACCCTTGTTCTTTATTTTCAATGGCCTTTAATTAGTCTACATGTACCTTAGCTACTTTCCGATCCTCACGGACCCTTTTTCATTCGCTCACTCTTCCAAACCGTTCGGTATAAAAGCTAGTACATTCACATGTATATTCCTCAGTTCAATTATTGTATGTCAACTTGATCTTTCTACTCACACTTGCGAACTCATCCTCAACTCACCTTAAAAACAACAACTTTATATTTGAGTAAGCACTCCAATTCTACTTTTATTAGTTGAACCCACTTCAAGGAATGTGAGACTATTGACTGTGATCAACATGAACTGTAAAGTTCATTCGATCTATGAGATAGAATCCTTTCGGAACCTCTATCTCTTTGGAATTATGCATTTTGTTTGCAAATGTTCCGAAGGTCTTTTGCTTTTACTGTAGGATTTCCATTCACTTTCGAATGTCATTCTATTATCATTAGGAACATTTCCGAATACATTTACTAGCACAACATTCATCCACATCTTTTATCACTGATATTATGGATTCTGACACTTATATACGAGAAGGTTCGGGGATTGGTGACCGAATGACCGAGGTCAGGGTCCTGTCACGATCACAATATGGACACCTCACCTATATCATGGATCCTCCGAATCACCTCTTCCGAACAGATTGTCCAAACCCCGAACCATCAACGCCCCAATTACATCATTTTCATTCAACAACCTGCTTCTTCATCAGTTCCCCCGCATCAATCTATCAATGTTTAGTGAAACACATCATTGGTCAGGAATAATTATAACCTTTTCCAAAAAAGAACCACCCTGACTATCCCCATCACTATCCCCATATTATACTCATTGATTGAGTTGTTTCTATTCTTTGGAAGCTTGCGATGACATTCCATATTATTAGACTCTATAATATGGATGTTTCAGACCCTCAGGATCATCCTCCGAAGAATCTAGGGACGATTATCTTTACCCGAAGAGCCATGTGATTCGGAAACACGTTTCAAGAGTTATTGTTGGTCCGTTAATCTTTTTCTTCATTCACAATTTTCCTACCACCCTTGCTCTTTGTTTTCTATGGCCTTTAATTAGTATACATGTACCTTGGCTATTTTCCGATCCTCACGGACTCATTCCCATTTGCCTCCTATTCCGAATCCTTCGGTATAAAAGCTAGCACATTCACATGTATATTCCTTAGTTCAATTATCGTATGTCAACTTGATTCTTCCACTCACACTTGCCAACTCATCCTCAACTCATCTTAAACAACAACTTTATATTGTTTGAGTAAGCACTCCAATTCCACTTTTATTAGTTAAATCCACTTCAAGGAATGTAAGATCATTGGCTGTGATCGACATGAACTGCAAAGTTCATTTGATCCACGAGATAGAATCCTTTTGGAACCTCTATCTCTTCGGAACTATGCATTTCATTCGCAAATGTTCCGAAAGCCATTCACTTTTACTGTAGGATTTCTATTCACTTTCAAAAACCATTCTATCATCATTAGGAATATTTCCGAACAGATTCACTAACCCAACATTCATCCGTATCTTTTATCACTGATATTTGGATTCTGACAGATCCTAAGCTACGAAGGGAAGAGATCAAACATGGGGTATGAATAGGTGAAACGTGATGGTCGGGGGTTTGGGCTCGGAGGCCTGAGGTCTCGGGAATCGGTCGGGGATGGGCTCTGACAGTTGTTACTGATGATAAATGACATTCTGGGGGTGATGATATAATTTCCAGGGGGGGTCACTTAGCATATACTGGGGTTCCAGAGGTTCTGGTGGACTTCCAGGCAGATCAGAGGGACTTGGCTTCAACTTTAATGTTGCACCAACTCAGCATTTTGTCCCTGTATTCAGAGAAATATTTCCATAACATAGAGATGGGGGTAATTATAGAGTGATACAGGGAACAGGGACAATAGAGAGCTTCCAGAGGGCTTTGGGGGTTCCAGAGGGTTCTGGAGGCCATTCAGGGAAATGGCTGTGACAGGTTGTAGCAATGTGTAGTGCAGCAGGGAGTCTAGTATGATACTCAGTCTTGTGTATGCAAAGACTAAATACGTGTATAGCTAACCTAGTATGATACTAAAATATAGTGGCATTGAGCATAGTAGAGAAAGAAAAACTAACTGACCTCAGTCTTGTGTATACAAAGACTGAGGTTTGTATCAAGCAAACTATTCTACTTGACCATCCGGGTACATGTATACCCGCATTGCTTTCAAAGCATCCAGGGCCGGAGTTGGCGGCTTGTGGGTCGTAGTGGACTTGATTACGTGGCTACCTGTGGCGGGTGGCCGAAGGCAGCGCATATTAGGCAGCGCATATTATAGAAGATCTAGACGCCTTACAACTGTGAGCTTAAAGTCCGATATGATACACGTCACTCGTAGGACCGTAAGATGGACCAGAACTTGCACCAGTGTTTCGAAAAAACCGAACTGAACAGCATTCGTCGCCACAAAGAACGCGAGCATTACGACAAGGTAAGACAACTACGTCGCCGCGGGCAACTGAATCAAGTCCTTACTCTCAGGCAACCATCTCCGCCATCATCCGCGAGGCCAAGATAGTGCATGTCGCCTTCATAGATGAAGATGGGATGCCCCAATGCGTACCGATGATTGGAGCATTGGAAGATAATCAGGATGGAGATCTCATTCTATATCTACATGGTCAAGATTAATCAAGATGTCATATCTGGACTAAACCTTCTCGTTTCACCAGGACATCCGTCGTCTCGGATATATAAACGATTATCAGAACCCAATGTTCGTCTGGTGGCCACGGGAACCATCCTAGATGGTTATGTTCTCGCGCTCTCGAGCTTTGGTTCGAGTATGAATTATCGCTCAGCAGTTTTGCACGGATACACTGTTCCGTTGGGCTCGATCCGAGGAGAGGATCCGGCTGAGGAGAAAACTAAGGCATTTGCACACATCACAGAACGCATTATCCCGGGAAGGTGGGAATATGCCAGGAAACCTACACCAACAGAATTCAAAGGTACCGCAGTCATCCGGGTCGTAATTGATAGTGCGAGGTAAGATTCTTGTGACAACACAAATGATCCGGCTCTTGACGGGTTCATAGTGCCAAGGTTCGTGCAGGTCCTCCGGTGGATGATAAGAAGGCAAGTACATCGCTGCTCTCGTTCTTTATAGTACCTGCGGTTAATTAAAGTTGTGATGTCACAGGATATAGCGAATAGAGAGCTCACTCGTTCAGTATGGACAGGAGTCGTACCTGTCCACAAGGCCACTGGCATCCCCGAGCCAACAGAATATACCAGTGAAGTCTCGCCTCCCGAACATGTGCTCCAGCTGTAGTTAACGCTCTGGAGGCGCTTCATCAGAACTGAACGAATAAATATGTTTTGAATGTACTACAATTTTCATATACATTAGAAGATCTTTTTCCATAAAATTGCTACAAGCATAGTCAGGCAGACGGCAATAGCCCCATCAAGGAATAGAGGTGGCCGTGATGGCCGAGAACGTATGAGTCGAGGTCCAGGCTCCCTTGGAACAGAAGATGGCTGGGGTGACGGTTCTGAGGCAGATGGAAGAATTGCTTGTGATGTTACCGTCGTGGTAGTTGGCAACATTGAAGAAGGGGAGGGTGTAGAGATTGACTCAGTAGGATTTGGACTGCTATCGCTGGCGAATATGAGCTCGGAAGGACATTTCTTCATATCCTCCCCGCCGGACATGTTTTGAGCATGACCAGAAGAACTGATAGTCTGAATACTTGTTACCACATCTGGCAACAGCTCAAGGTTGGTCCTTTCGCAGCGTGGGCATCTCCAATCCCGCGATCTACAGCCCACAAAGGTCAGCAGCTGAAACAACAGCCCGAAAGAACAATAGGAAGAATGCGTACAATTTAGCTAATCTCTTTCGTTCCTGAATGGGGTATTCTACTGCGCCAACGCCTACAGCGGCTTCTCCTTTCAAAGGAAAGAAACCCTGTAAAGCTATAATGGCAGTTCGCACTCCCCATGCCGGCTGCCATAATTCTACATCCTTTCTGATTCAACTCCTCAATGATTACATGAGATATCAGCGTACCTTCATGATCTGAAAATAAGTAAGTATCAAGAGAGGCAAGTACATAAGTTTTCCACGTACAATTTGTGAAGCTAATACAGATCTGACTTGAGAAGTTGAAAAGAGCGAAGCTGCTAGAAAAGGAAAGTCGCTTGCCTTTGTATTAAGCTCAAATCGGCCGTTTGGTGTCAATAACATTATTGAAGGTGGACGGAAAGGATATTCAGATGGCAATTGTATTCGAAAGTGGTATATCCCTCCTTCAAATTCTGTTCCAGCTGAGCCTCGCATGGTGCAATGCCATTCCTACATGTACAACTTAGGGTATGAGATGTGCTGGAGGCGTAATACATACAAAAATATCGTCCTCGAGGGGGGCTGCATAATAGTCACCGCTCGGGTCTGTAGCAAGCTCTCGGGCTTCTTGTAAAATACGCTTCACACCTAGCCACAGGTGTAAGTCGAGGCCACACGCATAGTTTATTGAACATACCTGCGTTATTCTTGTTATGCGATGAACGAGACGCCATAAGTAGCAGTAGTTAACACGTATACTTTGTAGACGGAGATTGAATTGCGACTTTAATACTTCCTGCGATACCTGACCTCATCGCGGATGAGCATCAAGAAATTGAAGGTCAGACCGCGAAAAGGTGTGTTGAGCAACAGCTATCGGTCGTGCGCGTGGTAGCATGAATTTTTACGCGTTTTCCACCAGTCCCACCGCCAAATCCTTGCGCGGTGGAGCTAGCCGCAATGCTCGGTTGCTGGGCTAGCACAGGAGATCTTACAAGTACATCGAATTGTGCAGAGGCGGCAAGTGTATTGCATCAGTGTATGCGAACTCAGGTGAGTTTAATGTAATGTTAACGAATGATATACCTTTCATATTCATACGTGAATAGCCCATGCGAAGTAGATCACACCAGCCCACCATAAATTACCACCTAGCGCGGCTCCGTACCCTCAGCAAATCTTAGTCGATTACTGACTGATTTATAGGCTTGTCTAGCATATAATTAAAAATAGACGGCATCACCGCACCATCCCAAAAATTAGTGTTACATCAATTGCTGCATACTACAACCTCAAAAATGGTAGCAAATCGCAGCTGTTTACACAGCAAAGACGGCTACTACTTTCAATTCATCCTGATCTATTTGCAGCTCCTGCTGCTATCTTGGCACCAATTTCTGAAACGATATTCCAAACCTCCTTCATGTCTTCAGGTACCTCTGCTAGCGCCCATTCATGTGCCAGTGCTACGCAGCGTCCATGTCGTGCAGAAGCTGCATCCCGTTCTTCCAGCATCCCCAGGGTGTTATAGACCGATGCCAGGAAATATAGGACATCCTGTTGGCAGCTGAGCATTTCCAGGGTACCATAATCCTTTTCTGCAATCTCCAAGAATGGAATGGCTTCACGGATCGTATCAGCTAACAGGGATATGCATTCAGTATGGGTATATATAAAAGTACACGCAGATATTACCTTGGCCATTACTAGAGGCAACAATAGTTCTCGAAATTATGTAGCAAGCGAATGCTCGTACTTCGATATCATCGCCAGGCATGATCTTCATAGTAAGTGAGATTGGTACCATGTAACTGAGGATGGAACAAACCTGAGGCATTATTTCCTCTAGAATCCTTCGGCCGTACTTCCCCATATCGAAGTCAATCGCTAGATCTGCAAGTAAAATAATTCCAATACGATATGTTGGCCAGTGTCCACGAAATTCCGCAGCAAACAATCCCCGCAATAGAGGTGGGATTGCACCTAGGGTGTTTTTGGCTTTCTGATGATATTGTGTTCGTCAAGAATAGAACAACATTTATAGAGAGAATATACTACGTAGTGATGCTTGGCATGCACGATGGCATCCCTATCCGACTGCGGCGAAAGAATTTCTCTCCTCATTGGAGGGAGTGTTTTGATGAAGATATCATACATATCAATGCGCATGTTGGGCATCTGGTCTCTAAGATACTCGTGAAAATGTTTCACCTGCCCTCTGTGATAGTCGATTCAGTAATCATATAAAAACTTAAAGTGGACATGCCTGCGTATTGCTTGATTTAATAACACGCGCCATACAACGCATGCCCAATCGTTGTATTGTCGCAAGTTAAGCCATCCCCAGCATTCTGGGTCAAGAAGTGTCACGAGTGCCTCATCTCTACGACCTTGTCTTGAATGCTACGCATTGGAGCTTTAATGATCACCGATTGATGCTTGGATGGGGGACAGTCTTACTCGTTCAGCTCTGGAACGATAGGCATCCCAGCGTGCTTCGCTTGCACTTCCAGGTTCAGTGAACGAAATTATTGTGTTTTCTTCTGGCTCTGAAAGCGATATGGGACCTATTCCATAGTGAGAGTCGATGGTTGCCAGTATGTATATACGTGAGAGGTGTATTGAAATCGTCAAAAATAGAAGTATACCTGCAATTTTCCAGACAAAAGATTGTACTGCATGAATAGCCCATTGCTCATGTTCCGGTGGAGGTCCACCCTTTGGCCCAGAAGCCGAATCAAAACATCCGAAAGCCTGCAAAATTCTTGAAAACGAAGCCATAATTGGTGTTTTCTAGGTGTTGTGGTCAATAGGGAGAAGTAACATTAATAAGATGATCCAACCGTTTGAGCAATTAACTTGATGATATCGGATACAACGTCAGAAGGAGAGGTGTCAGGGTGAATTTCCGTTAGTGGCAAAGAGTTTGATCCTTCATGAGGAGTAAAACGACGCAAGAGGCTAATAGAGATAAGACAAGTCGAGGGTGTTGAGTATTATCATAACGACAGAATTAAATATTGAAGACCTCATGCAATGCTGCAATGTTACTTTGTCACTACTGGTACGGGCTACTGTGATGGCTTCGAAGAGATACTGAGAAGGCAAAAGTGGTTGAGGGCAATGTCAGAAGTCACAGATAGCGAATGCTTCACCTTGCGAGCAGCAGCCCATTCGCGATTGGTGTAATGCAAATGAGCGAGGTTGAGCAAGGCGTGTTGACGGAGGCCCCTTGATCATACCAGTTTGAACAAGACACGGGTTAAAGGAAGAGGAAAGAACATACGAATCGTTGGAGTCAGAAAAATGTTGGTCAAAGAACAGGCGAAGGTGATTCATAGCTTGGGACATGTCACCCTCTGCAGATGCCAACTTGAAGCTGCATTATATATAGCCAATATCAGAGATATCGACACCACATAGGCAGGATTTTTCTCACGCTTCGAAGGATGAAGATGTGCCATAATCCTTTTCGTCTGCAGCCGTTGGGAATAACAGGTGCCCTAATGTATAGGTAAGTTGAGATGGCAGACTGGATACATACAAATAAAGTACCATTGTCTATCCGTTTCGTCTCCTGGATGTCGTAACCAGCAAGCGGGTCAACACCCTGAGCCCACTTCACAAAGTCGTGCTGAAGGCGGTCGATTCCCGCAAAAGTGAGTTTGTTATACGACACACAACAACGGCGACAGAATAAACCAAAGAATGAACGGCGTTCCTGTAAAGTGACCCAATTCACGAATGATGCATAGGAATGGGGTTAGGCTAGACACACACAAACACTGCGTTGAGAGGAAGTGCCTGGATGCCAGTCGCATTAGTGACATACACCTAGGGTTAGAGCGGTATATTGACAACCTCTTCGTCCTTTTCAACTACCATATTTTGGATGTCTGAATATGAGAGTATGAAGTGGTATATGTGATTAAGAATAATATACTATCCTGACCTGCAAAGAAATCATGGAGAGATTCGACCCCATTTAAATGCTTTGGCTATGGCATATGTATCATTCTTTATCAAGCCAACATGTATAGAGCAATATGACTCACGACCATTCCGATAGCTCTTTCCAAGCTATGTACCTCAGGGGATGTAGTAGAGTACTTAGTCGTAAGATCATAAACAAGTTGTTTGTAAGGCCTTGACACAGTGACCTGCTCGAGTGTCTAACCATCTGTGCTAAAAAAACACTTCAAGCACAAACCTCTGCAATTTCCTCAATAAGGACTCTTTGGATGTGGAGCATGAACGATGGTGAGGGATGAGCATTACGCCGGTAGGCTAGGAGGATGACTGCGAGGAGACCAAGATGGTGAGGCCTTAGGACATGGTTTATTGGAGGCGGGGGAGGCTCGGTGTCTGACTCGACACCATTTGGAGGCATTGCAAACTTGTAACGCTTTGTGACAGACGCGTTACCGTTTCTGCACGCGTGGTTGGGTGCCAAAGATTTCTGATGCAAATACCCCACAAAACCACCAAGGTTGCACCACCCTCTGTAGGTCTTAAAAGAGGGCGAAGTTCAACCGCTGTACGCATATTAGCTTGTCCCCTTTTCACACGCATAGTTGTTTACACGCCTCGTAGACTTCATCGAAAAGGCGGAAGCTCGTATCTGGAAAGGCAGCCCCCAAAAATAACAAGGGTAAACAGCGGGCTTACGATAGGGCTACCATCCCTCTACCTGATATACCCAATGATGAGGATGCCGAACATCTATCGGACGATGACAAGCAATTTTTCACCGAAAACTTAAGGTCTGGTGTTTTTTTGGAGAAGCTTGATCAAAACGATTTAGCTAGGCAAGTTGACTTGATTCAGGAGTTTCCTCCGCGTTGATATCAAGTTTCTAACATCCTCGTCTACTCAAGGAGTAAAAAGGAAACTGCACGACTACATAACTTATCCAAAACCCCTCGTGTACGATCGGGTCACGACGATCTGCCTTCCCTCGATTCTCATGATGAAGACGATTCTTGGAGCGATCCCATGCACGATTCTGATTCACATTTGAGGAAGGATGACAGCAGGGAAGATTTAGCAGGTGGTTCTTTCCCTCTCGATGAAACAGTCGGCTCCGACATAGAACAACTCTACGAGCTCGAACCCCGCATCCGGGGGGCTTCATGGAGACCTGAAGAAAATGAAACAATTTCCAGACTTCCCATTAAGCTTCCAGACGGAAGAGTAGTAAAAACTGCAGGGCGAGTTATACCTCAGGCAGAGAGTGAGAGTGAGGACGAGGCAGGATCATCTTCTCAACAACGACCTCAAGTTTATACAGTCGAGGATATTTCCACAGGAGCCCGGTTTGGTCGACCAGCTGTTGCCAATATAATTGGGACTTCCTCACGACAGGCTCGAATTCAGATGGCAAAGGAGCAAATCGCTGGTATTTGCCAGGACATTCTCTCTGATCCCGAAAGTAGTGTGAGTGTTCGTATGTATTTCTACCCAGTTTACGACTCACATGCAGAACAGTTAGGGTTACTTCGGCGTCTCCACACATTTTCCCTTCCCCAGTTAGCTCCACTACAGACAGACATCCCCATTTTGAATGATCCTCTTATACGACACCTAGCAATGGTTTCCCAACTTGCCGTTTTCAAAGATGTCATACCAGGCTATCGTATACGGAATCTCACGGAGGCAGAGAAAGCAGAGAAAGTAAGCCAGATGGTTGCCAAGACTCGAGACTGGGAACAGGGCTTTGTTGGTGTCTACCAGACATATCTTCGGTCTTTGGAATCAGAATTAAAAGGTCGGTTTGTTCTGTTGGTCATCCCCCGGATATCGACTACCTTCCTATAGAAAAAACCAACTTTGCTGAACTCGCACTCAAATCCATGTGCACGCTTCTCACGGCAGCGATTCATTTCAACTTTCGTACCAACCTCATCAATGCTATCGTAATGCGTCTAAGCAAGAGATCTTGGGATAAAGTGAGTTCATAATGGGATACATGCAATAATTCAACATATGAAAGTTGGATCTGATTTTGATATCAGTCATCTGATCTGTGCCTTCGAACCCTCGTCACTGTCTTTAAAGAAGACCATACTGGCGCCCCATCTCTTGAGACTGTACGCTTGCTGAATCGTATGGTAAAGGAACGCAAGTTTTCAGTCCATCCTAATGCACTCTCTTGTCTGCTCCACTTAAGACTGAGGTCCGAACTGGGTGGGGTTCGCGCATCAGAAACAAAAGCCGATAAGGAGAGTTCCAATAGGGTGAATCGGGAGAGCAGGAGCAAAGTGGACCGCAGCAGGGCAAAAGGCAAGAAAGTCGAGAAACCTCACCTGAGCAAGAAAGCTGTTAAGGCTCTCAAAGAAAGAAAGGAAATAGAAGAGCAAATGCAGGAAGCTGAGGCAGAAGTTGATCGAGAAGAAAGGGCCAATATGGTGTGTTCTGCCCTGGGTCACTATCGTTCTTTGGTTTCTTATTCACTCCTTAGCATACTGAAACTCTTAAGCTTCTTTTTGTGCTTTATTTCCGTGTTTTGAAAGCTCCAGATTGGTCCCCGCTGCTACCGGCCGCATTGCAGGGTCTAACTCGCTACGCCCACATGGTGAACATTGATTTTTTCAAAGACTTGATGCAGGTGTTAAAGGACCTCATTACGCGAGTACCTGAATCTCAACAGCATCCTGAAGCCATCAACCATTCTTACGGAGACCCGATAATCCGACACAGATTGCATTGCATTGTGACCGCTTTTGAACTCCTTTCTGGACAAGGTGAGACATCCAAATCACAAACATCTTCGTCTTACAGACTTCTTGGGGTATGTGCCTAGGGGAAGCGCTGGATATTGATCTGTGCGACTTTGTCAATCATCTCTACGCCCTTATTCTCCCGGTTTCCTTGGAGCCAGACATCGAGTCTGTACAGCAGAGTCCAGGGGGTAGTGCAATACTACAGCACTCAACTGCCGATCTTCTTTTTCGCGCGCTGATACTTGTTTTCCCCGTGCGCTCATCAACGATCAGCTCTCCTATCCGCGCCGCGGCATTTGCGAAGCGCATCCTCACTGCTTCTCTTTCCTTCCCAACTGTGACGACCCTTCGGGCTCTCGAGTTCGTCCAGGGTCTGCTTATCAATGAACCAAAATTACAGGCTTTACTTGCAACGGAAGACCGAACGGCAGATGGGATCTATCGGCCAGATCTCGATGATCCACAACTCTCAAATCCTTTTGGCACCTCGTTTTGGGAACTGGCGCATCTGGCAAAGACACATTGTGATCATAGGGTGAGAGATAGTGCGCATCGATTGGGTCAATTCCACACCACATAGTTGTAGCCGCAAATCCAGCTTCTACCATTGATAACCCGTAGGTATATACAGTAACTTAATCATACCAAGAAAGGTGTTTAGACGAAGGATGTTAATAAGAAAATGATGTTAGACACTTTCTTCAAGGTTCGCGAAAGTGAGCGGCTGAAAAGCCTGATAGGACTCGTTAGTGCTGAGGACATGGTTTGACAGTGAGGTTTTCTCACATAACCGCCAGCTTCGTAATGCTTGCCATTAGCCTCAACCCAGTGCAATCGTAATGCATGCAAGAACGCCGAAAGACCCTGTGGAGGGTTGACATCAGAAATTTTCAAATGTCCGCTGTAGACGAGAAGCTGACCTCCATGACACACAAAATGCAGATCGTCAAGGTAAACCAAACGACACTCATGATGATTAGAGCAACGAACCCGAACACGCCACCCGGGGATAAGAAACCTTCAAGAGTCATTGACCATAGTACTTCTGAGAGCTGTGCATGTGCAAGTGATAATGCCCAAAGACGGAGGTATGATGCAGTGTTGGAGATGCAGCCCAAACAAAACTCGATTGTATGGATAACCTGATGGATGATTACCTCGCCAAAATCATTATGCTGCCAAGAGATCAGCCTAGATGCGTGTATCATATATATATATAATTTTCACCTCTTCCTGGTCTTCCATCTGTTCTGCAACAAGATTTCCGTTACCTTCCTCTTCTGCTATTAGTTCACCGTTCCGATCCTCTATCAACCCGACTCGACCATATCCCTGACTCTCATAAGCTTTCATCTCTTTCCACGACATATATGGTTTAACACAAAGCATCCAAGGAACGCATACCAATGCGATGAGAAGTAGCAGGATTTGTAGCATTGCCTGACCTGCAAATAATTGCTCTTCTGCTTTGACAGACCCAGGAGACAGGAACATATATATAAGCATATTAAGCAAGCCTGGAGGTTGGGTAGATGCTTTCGACCAGTCCGTGGACCACTTGAGTATGATGCAGACAACGAGGTATCCAAATATGGATTGCAAGAAGAGAATTTGAGGCATGAACTCTGCATAGATGTTGAGAGGGCGCTTGAAATGGAGATGATTGGGGACCTGAAGGCAGATGGCAAATGTCATCTACGTAGCATTAGTTTTCGAACATACTAGGGACAACGCGTCGAACATACGTGAATGACACCGATAATAATTGACATCTTCATTTTGTAAGAGTTTGTAAAAACCAAGGAGTTATCAGCACCATGCCAACCAGGATCCAGACCTAAGGGATACACATAGCCGTTGAAAGCACCGTGTCCTGGGTCAGATAAATCCCAACCCGATCTCCAGATGTGAAGTGATTTTGAAAAAATGTCGTTATACATAAGGCCAGTGAACATGGAGAAAAGACCCATGAGCAGAATAATGTAACGGCCGCTAAGCCAAACGTCAGATACTTCCTGTTATAACAGAGATTGAACACACTAAAAGAAGGTTCCCACGATCTAACAGAAACGAGTCAAGTCAGCTCTATAAGTTGAGATCAGTAGATTATATCTTACTTCGCCCAAATCAGTCTTTGCCATCTTCCGCTCTGTTAGTATCATCAGAATCGCGGCCACAAAAATGATCAAGCCATGACCGATATCTCCAAACATCACAGCAAAAAGGAATGGAAAGGTTATGACTGTGAACAAGCCGGGGTTGACTTCCTGATAGGTTGCCACGCCATAGCTATCGATGATAGTCTGGTATCCCTCTGTAAACTTATTGGTCCTGTGAAAGGTGGGGGGTTTTTTATTCGTGCGGATCTCTTGAAGTATAGGAGGCACGCTCGTTCCAGATTCCTCCTAATTGAAATGGTAAATGAAAATTTAAATCTTGGGGTGATATACGCACGGTCGCATGTCGCAAGGCTAGTTGTATCGTAGTAATGTCCCTAGTCGGACACCATCCTTCAGCAATAAGGGTTTTTCTCCTGGCATCGTAATTGAAGTAGTTGAGAGTCTCGTAGATGATCTTCTCCTTCCTTACAAGATCCTGCCAACTAGACAGACTCTCGCCGATGCGAATCAACTCTTCCCTTCTCGTTGCACCAGTGTTATAGAGTACCGTTTGCAAATCCTCGAGTCTCGCATGTACATCTCTGAGAGCCTCGTGCCTTGTATCAGCATTGGCATCGATAGGATACAATGTAGCTCCCATCGACTCTGCCACTTTGCGAATTTTCGCTAAAAGAACGTCACCGTGAGCAAATATTATGAAAACATTTTTGCGCGTCTCCGCCTGCGTGACTGGGTCCACAAAGGGCTCTGTAATATCGGTATGATTCATGTATAGATTGCCTCGTAGAACGCGCCAAAGAATGCGTTCAAAGGTCGATAGACGGGTGCGATCGATAGTTCCAGCGACAAACCTATGGATCATGAGTATATTGGAGGCAGTGATCGTAACATATTCTTACTCCAAGTCAAACGAGATGGTTCCAGAAGAGAACTGAGTCTCCCGGTCATCGTGAGCTAATAATGGCTGAGAACTGTCGTCCAGAGAAGTTCGAATTTCGCTTTCATGCCCTTGTGCCCTATCGAAGAATACTGCAGTCTCTCTCAAGACATGTCTGGCTTCAATTAGTTCTCTTGTCCTCTCGCTCATGGTTTGGTAGCTTTCGTTCATCTGCATCAATCTGTGTTCGTGATTAGCAAGTTTGACGTCTAGCTCATCAATCGTTTGCGCGACCCGAGGTCCCACAGTAACCAGAGGCACTGAGTCGTATAAAGGACGAACAGGGATCTTGTCCTTCTCTTTTTCGATTTGAGTGGCGAAAAAGCGGACTCGACGCGACATTTCATCTATGCGGCGTATCTCGGCAACGAAGGAACGTTGAAAGGGGTTAACGTCCGGGTTAAGCTACACCATCTGTATGTTAGTTTCAATTTGATCAGAGAGACACGGAGTTGATCACGTCTTTAAATTGAACATCTCCAAGTTCGCCAAGTTCGGAAACGGCGTCGTGAGCCACCTCCGTTGGAATGAAGAACTGAACCAGACTCATTTGCTCCGATCCTGGAAACGGTGTAAGTTTAAAGGAAAGCGTAATCATCGTCAGACATTTACGGAACAAACTGGGATAATCATCCTGTTGCCCCATGATTCAAATAATGGATGAACGAAGCGTAGTTTCTGTAAATTTACATAATCCAACAACCGCTTAAGCGTCCACAATTCATAGAGTACACAGACACGGACGTAACTGCACAAGCAAACGACAAGCTAGGTCACTTGTGGCTTCTAATGCGCTGTCTACGACATGTTTCGACTCTTGTGCTTATCTTAAATATTCCGTTTGTGACGGCAATGTGGCCGTTTGCTCCGAAGAGGTTCACCAGCAACTCGTTCATTGGAGCCGGATCCTTAGGTCTTTCAGACAGCGGTAGGGTCGTGGCATTTGGAGATTTCAATGGAGATCAATTGTGTGTCTATCTTTCTGCGCTGAAGATGATACTTTCATTCTTATTTGACGTGTTAGCATGGATGTTCTTATGTTAGACAAAGATCAGCGAATTTTAACACCTTACCTTTGGAGCCACGGTGAGTCAACAACACAGCAGGGGTTATCCTCAGCATTAAATACGGTATAAACAGATAAATTTGTTTTTGAGCCGTCGTCTTCTATTCGGAATCCGCAGAAAGTAATTAACGTCGTTCCGGGTGATTTTAACAATGATGGGCGTCTCGATTTGTTCGTTATGAGCGACGGAAGGGACAGAGATGAAATTGATATGGCAATTTACTTTTCAGATCTGTTAGGTGGTTTTGGTGGGTTCGTTTGCCCCGAGAGAAAATTGAGTAACTTAATGCTGGATCAGTATCTCCCCCAGTCCAGGTTCCCCCCTCAACAAGTCTCCAATCCATGGTAGTCGATTCCAATGGAGACATGAAAATTGACTTCTTGGGAATCCCAGCTTCTGTGTTGGGAGACAATACTTCGCCATTACGGCTATGGAAAAATGTCTGGAACGGAACGAGTGGTTCCGCCCCATTATTTGAGGTGTAAGCCTATCCTTGGACGAATTTTGGCATATTTAACAGGTATTCAGGGTCGATTCAACGCTCGACTCGGGAAACGATAACATTTGTGGGCTCTCGCAGCCACACAGCAATGCTTTCCTGGATTTTGATGGCGATTGTCTAGCAGGTATGTATGTGGCTATATTGGCTGATTATATTTAACCCCATCCAATCATCGTGAGATATATTTCTTACTTGTAACGACATGAGGGAGGGGACACAATCCTTTCAAATATGGCTGAACGCCCATGACGACCAAGGGTTTTACCTCGGGCTGTCTGGTCGGTTGCCCGCTGGTGCAGGGCAAATCACATTCGCGGATATGGGTGAGTTAATACATGACTCTTGTGGTTCTGGCCTTTGTCTAAGTCTTGCACAAGATCGGGATGGCACGATTGATATGGTCTTTCCAACTTGTGCATCCGTTGATTCCTCCACAGGAGTGGGTAGGGATTGCATGATCAATATCGCTTACAACAAGCAACTACCATTATGCACAAGCACTACCGGTTCGCACAAACAATGTCGCTCACCACAGGGCTTATGCACACGGGACCCAAATTTTCAATTTGATTTGGACGAAAGCGATTCAAACGATGTTCGTTTGCACTTACTATGTCCACAAAATATATTACTCAGTTCCTAGTCAGGCATTCGTGCGGATCAGTCTGACATCCTTGTTTCCATCGTCTCCCTACCTTCTCATGAACGACACGACCCACGACCCCCCAATCCCATTACCCATCCGCGTCGGTGACTTTTCGCTAGATGGGTTCCCAGACCTCATCCCTATCATTGCATCGGCACCAAAAGGAGGTGTCTTTGGTGTAGGCGCTAGCATTGATCGTACACCGTATCTCTTGACTTCGGTCCCTTGTACACGTGGTGTTGTGGGGTGTGGTGCTAACGGTCGAGGCCGACGAGGGTTTATCATTGCAAACACAGGCTCTGAGGCGCTCCAACAAGTTGTGGACGCCCGTGGCGTTGCTGTTCTGGATTTAAATGAAGACGTATGTACCTATCAGTCACCGTTGATCTTGTCCTCGAAGCATCACTCTTTTACGTTATATAGGGAACTCTTGATATCTTGGTACAACGAACAGGCGAGCAAGGAGACGGGACTAATCTTTTTGTTCATAATAATTTTTTCTACGACGCATTTTTTTTGAAAGCAATGGGTAAGCACCTGTTCAACAAGAAGTTGTGTCTGTCTCAGGTTCTCTCAGTTCTGAATCGTCCTTGCGATGGTGGACTGTGTACCATGAAGAATGGAACCCAGTATCAAGTGAGTGTTGAACTGATAACATATCTAAGTCCTTTGCTTGACACAATCATGTGTAGGGATTTGGCGTGAGTTATTCTGGCGCATCGTATAAGTATACTGTGCAAGATACTTCTGGCAGACGATCCGCCGCTCAAGGTAGATTTTATCAAAAACACCCTTTCAAACCTCTTACAGCACTCATTTTCGAAGTCGCCCAGCTACCTCAAACATCCTACCATTCTCTACACACCCCATACTCCTTCTTTGGTCTTGGTCGAACGAACAATTATATTGAAAATCTATTTGTTGGTTCGACGAAGAAGGATGACACTTTCATTAATATGGAAGGTGTCATACCAAATTCCAAAGTCGTTATCGTGCCGTCGCCACAGGGACAAAAGGACGGGTGGAAGAGAGAGCTCTTCTTGAGACCTGGCGCATGGATTCCCTGGGTGACATTGACGGTAGTGTTATCGACGGTAACATTTGCTGTGGTAGTGTTTGTATTACATCTGAACGAAAAGGTGCGTACATGCTTGTTTTGGCGGCTTCTCGCTCATAGGTTTTGCAGCGAGAAGATGAATTAGAAAGACGCAGGGCGTCCCATCACATAAACTTCGACGCCTTGTGAGGGTACGTCTATATTGTATAGATCGTACACATGTACTATTATTGTGCCTTATAATTTACTTCTGAGCACCCATTTAGAATTTTCTCCTTCTCCCTCCAATTGCTCTACTCTTTCCTCTTTTTGCAACTTCACCAGATGCAAAAGCACACTATGTGCTGCTGGCCCCCACAATGACTGAGGATAACTGGCATACATATCTGCAACTAGTTCCTCAAGTCTCCAACCATTTCCTGATGGAGCTGGGACGGATAACACCTGTACAATCTGCGCTTCCCGCTCCATGCGATGTTTAATGTATTCATCAATGAGTTTAGGGCCATCTTGAACTACAGGACCATGTCCAGGGTAAAGCGTCGCAAACTGATTCGCTGACTGGGACCCGAACTGGAGCAACGAGCGAAGGCTGGTCATATAAGCCGCAAGATCCTCAAAAACGGCGGTACCCTGCCCGAGGACCGTGTCCGCGGTGAACAAAGCCTTCTCTTCGGGAAGGTATATGCATATGGAGTCAGCAGTATGTCCTGGAGTGTGCAGGATATGAAGAGAGCTGTCGTTGCCTTGTATTGTCTGCAGCTCTCGGAGTTGGTGTACGACACTACAGTCCTCTGCTGAGGTAAACGAATCCACTGGTAGCTTGTCGAGTATCATCTGAAGGGCCATGTCTGGTGAGTGTGGAGGCAACGGATATTTATGGATGCGGGGAGGACGAAAGTCAGCCTTCTCTCCTGGCCAGAGACGTCTAAGAAGAGCGAGGACAGACGGTAGTCCTTGTGTATGATCCCGGTGTCGGTGGGTTAATACGATGTCAGAGATCAATGGTTGTGAAGAATCGGCTGTCTGATCTAGAGCGTCCTCAAGACACGGAATGTATGACTCCTTTCCCTCGCCCGTATCAACCAGAACGAAGGGGTTCTTTCTGCCAATAATATACGTATTGGTGCCTACACAAGACTATATATGTTTCGTCTTCCTATCGCAGTTGATATAAAACCCGCACCTTGTAGGGTGAATTTCCCTGGATTCTGGCAGGAAAAAAGAGAAAATATAGGTTATCGATCATTGATACCACTGTAGGGCTGGGAGTAACCTGACCGAGTACCCGTATAACACGATCACTCAACTGAGTATGATATCAAGAATTGGGAGTGATACTGTGAGTGTAAGTACTCACTCGAGCAATGGAAGGTAGGGCTTCCAGTTTCTCCATGGATGACGAAGGTAAGAAGACGAATCACGTGATTGGAGAATCTACTCAGAGGCTAATTACTCGTGAAGACGTAATATCTGATTATGTAAACAAGAGCACAATGGATGACTGAGCGAAACGAAAAGCTGTAAGTAGGTTTACCCCGGGTTTCTTCTCGGAAGAGAGAATGGAGAGCTGCATGGGTAAGACAGGAGTGCAGCGTAAACGAAAGTATTTGCCGAAGGGTGAAAGTAAAATTCGTAATTACAACTCGAGTCCCTGACGTCAAATAGTATACAAGACTTTATTAAGAAGTAGTTCTCATCTCGGGCCACCATGCCATCTCTTGTGCTCACAACTAACGTCAAAGTACAACACGTTCAACAGTTCGTTCTTGACTTTTCAAAGGTAACCAGCCCCGTGAGCGTTACGGTTCTCCGCTTATGCTGATGGTATCCCGATGTACGGCTTCAGTTTGGAGCGGAAGGTGGGCCAAATTCTGCGTGTAACACATCTTCTGTGGTTGAGTATCGTCTAGTGTTGAGAAAGCCAGAGACATATATCTCTATCCAGTACAACCATAACGAGGCACTATCATTTGCTGGGACTTTCGAACCTGCCTTCTTATTGGTGATCGTGAGTTAGGCCTACATTGATGCCACACCACGCCCACTTTATGCCGGGTAGACATCCCTGGATAACATCAACCCAGAAGCAAATGAGATGTACAGCGCCGCATTTTTTGACTACTTCAAAGCGAAACTCGGCGTG
The DNA here is from genome assembly GCA_003314545.1 of Ramaria sp. MG151. NCBI lineage: Eukaryota > Fungi > Basidiomycota > Agaricomycetes > Gomphales > Gomphaceae > Ramaria > Ramaria sp. MG151. The sequence goes on along the minus strand of QMFG01007430.1, from coordinate 8,898 downwards.
CCGGGAAACCGGGGTTATATGCAAGTTTTTTTTCTGACACAGCGGTTTTGGATTGATTGATAGACATCTTCTTGTAGAACCTTTTATGATCCCGGAAGAGTAAACCTTGGGTTTGTCTTCAACATTCATCATTATAATGTTTCTCACGACGCAATGCAGATATCAAAGCACTACTTTCGCTACAATCTTCGGGAAATAGGTAGTATGACTTGCCTTCTTCTTGGAGAGAGCATTGTGACGTCTCGAACATTTGGCTTAAACTTCTGTTCCCGTAGTGTTAACTGTAACAATAAGAGAACGTCACTGTACTTCGTTGACTCAGCGAATCGGAGCGTGAAATTTCTCTTCCCATAACACCATACTGGTAGGAATATCTTGTGCCATCCAGCTCTAGAATCATGTCCTCGACCCTTCCTGCTCGCCCTATCGTATTCCCTTCCAGAACATACAATCCACCGCAACAGCTGCAACAGCCACACCCGCATCAGCAGCAATTACAGCAGCAACCAGCCGCATCTTCTTCCTCCCTCCCTGGACCTTCCAACTTCTCAGTTCCAGGCCCTTCAAGCACTTCTGCTTATACCACAAACAATGGAACTGTGCCACCCACTCAAGCCTCAGGAGCTGCTGTGGATGTAAAAGCCGTTTCTGCAACGCCATCCGCTGCCCCTGCTGCACCTCAGCCTTTGACCCTTGAGCAACAGCACATCACTGCTGTTGATGGGATTGTGCCTACTCTGCAGTGAGTACCATTCCTGTTTGCCAAGGGGAAGTGTAGGCTTCGTAAGGGAGTCAAGCATCGTTTGTCCCCATTAAACACATTAATTGCCTGGTTGAACCTGAATTCACGGTTCTCTTCGTCATTCCTTACGGCTTCTTGTGGTCTGAACTCATTTCACCATCTTCCTCCGATATAGAAATATCGTTGCCACGGTCAACCTCGATTGCAGACTCGATCTCAAAACCATAGCCTTGCACGCCCGGAATGCCGAGTATAATCCAAAGGTATATCGGACGGATGTCTGAACAATGCTTTGTACTAATTTTATACGTAGCGTTTTGCTGCCGTTATTATGCGGATTCGCGATCCGAAAACTACTGCACTAATCTTTGCCTCAGGAAAAATGGTAGTCACTGGTGCCAAGTCGGAAGATGATTCTAGATTGGCCTCGCGCAAGTACGCTCGTATAGTCCAGAAGCTGGGCTTCGACGCCAAATTTTCCGAGTTCAAAATTCAGAACATTGTCGGTAGTTGTGACGTCAAGTTTCCCATTCGACTTGAGGGATTGGCGTATAGTCACGGCCAATTCTCGAGTTATGAACCGGAGGTGACATCGCACTAGCCTTATCATAAGCATGACTTTTCTAACATCTCGGCATGCCAGCTTTTCCCTGGGCTAATTTATCGTATGATTAAGCCCAAGGTCGTTCTGCTTATTTTTGTTTCGGGAAAAATAGTCCTCACGGGCGCGAAGGTAATATTCCTTCCCTCTTGGATGACGAAACGCCACTGTCGTTTGACGTTATTCAACTGCTCCACAATGCTAACAATTACCCCAATTACTCATTAGGTGAGGGAGGAAATCTATACCGCTTTCAATACCATCTATACTGTGCTCTGCGAATTCCGTAAACCCTGAGCACGGTTCCGCCATCACCATGTATCAGGCAGTCACGGGCATAATTCTGTGGATACCATTTGTTACACGGTTATCCGGACCAAACTAATTTCCCATCGTATGCACTCACGTTTGCTACGTGGATGGTGAAACGGAAGAGCCAATGCTCTATTCCATTGGTTCAATGCCGACATCTTCGGTCATCCCTGTCATTGTTTTTTCTTCTCGATTTGTTCACCTTCTGTTAATGGTATAGCACTGTACATCAAACATAATTGAGCACTTGTGGGTCTCTCTTGTGTTACGGCAATGTAAAATGCTAGGGAATGCTGCAATAGAAAAACTCTTGAGTAACAAGTACAGGTTAAAGTGCCTAGTGATGACACCTCAACAAGGGAGAACATCTATTTTAATCCATTTCTTCATCTTGTTCTTGTTCTTGAACAACAATCACTTCCGTTTGTCTACCTTTTCCACCAAATCCTTCAGCAGGGCGAGGTTCATCTGCCCCAACTTTGTCCTGAATCCCCAAAACCTTGAGTATCACACTCACTCCACCCTTCCCTCTTGCCCTCACAGTGATATCTTCGTCTTCATCGTCTGGTATGACCTCATCCAACACTTCAATAGTGCCAGTACGAACCTCGAATCGAACATCGTCTTTCGCAAAAGGGAGAATTGTAGGGAGGGAGACAGATAAAGTGAGAAGATGGGGAATTGCAGCTCCCATAGCATGCAGATGAAGGACGTTGAATCTGTATATAATCCAACGTGTAGATAAAATCCAGGAAAGCTGCGCATGAATGACGCACCCTTCCTCGACAAGAAGTTTCTTGCATCGACTAAGATAAGCAGCCAAAGGTGTGTGTCGTGTGATACAAATTAAGTTCTTGCCCTCCTTGTGCGCAGACTTTGGGCCACTGGCAGACACAGAGGCTGGGACGGAAGGGAAAGGGCGGGGGGGGGCTAGTTTCCGAATATTTTCTCTGCGTTTTGATGGCTGGGGTATATGCTTTACTTGAGCCATGGCAGTAGCGACATTTGTTGCTTCTTTCCCCTTCGCTTTTCCTTGCTTCTGCGCTTTAGGGTGGGTCTCGAATGATGTCGAGTGGAGTGTACTTTCGACACCCCTTTGTTGTTCAGCGCATTGTCCATTACCCTGAGCTGGAGTACTATTTTTGTGCGAGGTCGAGTCGAGCTTTGCCCGTTTGGTGTTCTGAAATTCGCTAGACGCGTTCTTCCGTTTCATAGGAGCGGTGGTACTTCGTGCGGAGCTCGAAAGCTTATAGATTTCTATACACGTGGGTCAAGGGCTATCGTTTTCTTCCACATCCGCGCTCGATTCTGCAGCAAACGGCCATCTCTACAGCCATGAGTCAGGACGCAGCAGAACAGAATATTCAGATGTGGAAAGTCAAGAAACTTATCAAGAGCTTAGATTCTGCCAGAGGGTCAGTCCTAACGACGCCACTAGCTCCTCTTCTCTAAAAGTTCTCTTCCTTAGAGCTGGCACTTCGATGATCAGTCTGATTATTCCACCCAAAGTACGTAGTTCCATATTTAGATAGACAAACAATTAATGCTACCTAGGATCAAATATCGCGTGTATCAGCAATGCTTACCCAGGAGTACGGAACAGCCTCTAATATTAAATCTCGTGTCAACAGGCTGTCTGTTCTTGCTGCCATTACTAGCACACAGCAGCGTCTTAAATTATACAACCGAGTCCCCCCAAATGGTCTAGTTTTGTTCGTCGGAACCATCTTGACCGATGAAGGAAAGGAGAAGAAAGTATCCTTTGATTTTGAACCGCACAAGCCTATCAACACGTGGGTTATTTACACAGTGCAAATATGCCTGCTCACTGAATTGTCCTACAGGTCACTCTACCTTTGTGACAACAAGTTCCACACCGAAGCGCTTTCTGAACTTCTTGAGTCAGACTCTAAATTTGGATTTATAGTTATGGATGGCAATGGCTCTTTGTTCGGCACCCTCGCTGGAAACACCCGGGATGTCATTCACAAGTTTACAGTGGACCTCCCAAAGAAACATGGACGTGGAGGACAATCTGCCCTCCGTTTCTCGCGGCTTCGTGATGAAAAGCGACACAACTATGTCCGCAAGGTAGCAGAGCTAGCAGTACAGCACTTTATCACGAATGACAAAGTCAATGTTTCCGGCCTCGTTCTTGCGGGAAGTGCTGACTTCAAAACCGAACTCAGCCAGAGCGACATGTTCGATCAAAGACTTGTTGCAAAGGTGATAAAGGTTGTTGATGTCAGCTATGGAGGTGAAAATGGTTTCAATCAGGTGAGCAAACAGCATAGCTTGACAATTTACATTCTGAATCGCTATGTAGGCCATCGAACTTGCCGGGGAGTCTCTGGCCAACGTCAAGTTTGTCCAGGAGAAGAGACTCATTCAGCGCTACTTTGATGAGATCAGCCAAGACACTGGTAGATACTGTTTCGGTATAGAAGACACCCTCAAAGGACTCGACTTAGGGGCCGTTGAGACGCTCATCGTTTGGGAGAATTTAGACATCACCCGTTATGTCCTACGAAATGCAGCAGGAGGTATGTCATGTTACGCGTTACAGTTGGCATCCATTTCTGAAACGTTGATACTTTCGCAGAGGAAATTGTCGTTCATAGCAATAAGGAACAAGAGAAAGATCGCGAAAAGTTCGTTGATAAGTCGACTGGTACAGAGATGGAACAAGCCGCAGAGCCACAAAGTTTGCTTGAATGGTTTGCGGAAAAGTACAAAGAGTTCGGCGCAAATCTGGAGGTGTGTTTTAATAACCTCTTCTGCCTCTTGTTGACACTGGCCTAGTTCGTCACAAATAAATCTCAGGAAGGAGGCACGTACTATCACTTACTGAGCTTCTTACTGAGCTTTAATGTACAAACATTTATGCTAACACAATCGAGTAGCCCAATTCGTCAAAGGGTTTGGAGGCATAGGAGGATTACTTCGTTACAAAGTCGATTTCACCCACCTTGCCTCCTTCGAAGACGATGAAGATGAGTTCTATTCTGATGACGACGACCTCTGACGGTTTTGTTGGCTCCATTGCGGAGCCTCGGCTGGTGTGGGGGGTACGCCAGGCGGGGCGTGGGGGTGGAGGGGTAGTCGGAACGCCACGTCCTGGCGACGTTCCACGGAGGACGAACATAATCACAGGTTGCTTCAGTGCTTCATGTTGGAAAGTCAGGTTTGTGAAAGCCAGGTTCACAACCCTGACTCTTCCGTCGTTGCGATGATGGGGGTGTGCGAGGAAGGGGTAAAGGTTCACTTTGCGCTTGGAGAAGGGGTGCATCGATGTTCACGAGAACAACAATCCATCTAAGGTAGTGTCCTCTACATTGTGCCTTACACCCTATCAGTAACCATGGTCTACATAGGGTGGTACGCTTAAAGTTTTTGTGCTATGCGCCGTATAACTCTCGTTGCGTGTCACATTAATATCACGACTATCACAATCTTGATATGCCAAAACAATGCATACTCGGCTTGCTCTATAAAGAACTTTGTTTCACTGCCAGTGCACTTTGCGATCTTGGCTTGATGTAACGCTTTTTAAGTTGTGCGAGAACTGGTGAGTGGGAGAGTGCGTGTGACTTAAAAGTGGTAATTTGTCACTCAAAACAGGGATAAATGATTGACAGATCTAGGTCACTCACAGGGATCACCTGCGATGAAGGCGTTTTTTTCTTATGGTAACTGGATGCCACCTGTTAGCCGACTGCCAGCGACTTCTACAACATTAACGAAGATCAAGAAGCAGACAGAAAAGCCGACGAACAGCCATCGGTTTATTAGGATCGATCTTGGTCCTATTCAGACGTCAATTAGTTACCATGTTAGCCTCATTGAGTTCCATGTATAGTCGCACCTTTTTGCCCTCGCGTGCCATTGTTGGAATGAATCGCACACTTGTCGGATATCAGGGAAATTAGTCGCGAGAGTTGTGTCCACTATCCCCCGATGTACTTTGGTATTATAAGCCATGATAATATTGTGGGTTAAGACATTCCCCGACTCTCTTTAGAGAGGAGGGTTATAGGTGGAGATGGAAATGCAGGGTTCCACCAAAACACTTTTCTAAGCTTCTATTCGCC
>QMFG01007418.1:0-10425 GCA_003314545.1 Ramaria sp. MG151 | reverse complement strand
AGACCTGGTTATTGATTGTTTCACTAAACACTTCATGGAGTGATTCCTGAACTGGATTGGGTGACCGGTGTCACAATGATCACAATATGGACACCTTGTCTATATCATTGTCCTTCCAAACCAATCCTTCCGAATAGATCTTCTGAATCCCGAATCACCCTTGCCTCAATACTTCGCACACATTTGATCTGGTCACCCAATCCAGTTCAGGGATCACTCCATGAAATTTTTAGTGAAACAATCAATAACCAGGTCCGATCATAATCTTTTCTGGAAGAGAAGCACCCTGACTATCCCCATCACTATCTCCATCTTTTCCAATTGAGTTATTTCTATTGTGTGGAAGCTTGCGGTGACATTCCATATCATCATACTCTATGATATGAATGTTCTAGGCCCTCAGGATCACCCTCCAAAGGATTTAGGGACGGTTAGTTCTACCTGAAGAGCCATGTGATTCGGAAACATGTTTCAAGAGTTATTGTTGGTCTTTTAATCTTTTTCTTCATTCACAATTCTCCTACCACCCTTGTTTTTGTTTCCTATGGCCTTTAATTAGTATACATATACCTTAGCTACTTTCCGACCCTCATGGACTCATTCCCATTCGCTCTTCCTTCTGAATCATCCAGTATATAGCTAGCACATTCGCATGTATATTCCCTAGTTCAATTATCATATGTCAACTTGATTCTTCCACTCACACTTGCCAACTCATCCTCAACTCACCTTAAACAACAACATTATATTTTTTGAGTAAGCACTCCAATTCCACTTTTATTAGTTAAATCCACTTCAAGGAATGTAAGATCATTGGCTGTGATCGACATGAACTGCAAAGTTCATTCGATCCACGAGATAGAATCCTTTCAGAACCTCTATCTCTTTGGAACTATGCATTTCATTCGCAAATGTTCTGAAAACCATTCGCTTTTACTGTAGGATTTCTATTCACTTTCAAAAACCATTCTATCATCATTAGGAATATTTCCAAACAGATTCACTAACCCAACATTCATCTGTATCTTTTATCACTGATATTTGGATTCTGACAACCGGATCAAATGTGTGCGAAGTATTGAGGCAAGGGTGATTCAAGATTCAGAAGATCCATTCAGAAAGATTGGTTTGGAAGGACAATGATATGGACAAGGTGTCCATATTGTGATCATGACATAGCTATCTAAAGCACTTGAAACCAATCTGTGTGCTATGAGAACTACAAATCATGTGTGCAACAATTTTATTCAGCTGAAAAGAACAAGAAAATTGATTGGAAAACTTCTGAAACTTCATTTTGAAGCTCTGGGCACTTGTTGCAAATGAAATGGAAGTGTTTGGCTTCGTTCAGGGATCGGTGATGATAGAGGTGGATTGAAATGGTAAATAGGTTGCATTATTGATGTTTGGAAGTGTTTCGGAATCGTGTGGAGGCCAATCACTGGCTATTTGAGCCCATTTGTGTCCAAATACATATATGCGTGTGTTTGCGCTCATGTGGGCTTGGGGATGCTTCTCCAGTTGATTCTAAAATTGTAAACAGAGTATATTCTAAAGCTAAAAGCTTTGAATTGAAGTCAGTGATGTTTTTGTGGTTGTTTTCTATTTTATTGTGTTCTAAAGTGGCTCTGCTGATCCTTTGAGTAGATTATGTAATGTAACGTTCACAGGATAGAATAATAATAATAATAACAACAGACTCATAAACAACTGCATATATGCAGCCATGTTTGCTTACACACAGTTGACCACACATAGGCATCAATGGCTAAGCAATAGCTACTGAAACAAGTCTATAGGACTTAGCAAACATTTCCAATATGTACAGACTGGAACCAAATCATTGGGAGCCACTGGTGCCTGCATCCCATTTGGGATGGCTGATCAAACCTGCCATCAACTCATTTTACATCTTTTTCCCTTGTTGCATCACATAAAAATTATGTTGACTAATTCAACTTGTAGTTCTGTGATGACTCAAACATAACTGGAAGAATTTTCCTGTTAGATTACATGTAACTAACTGTCACGATTAGAAAATGGTCCACTTGCCATTATCTTTACTCCAAAAACATGTTTTCTGAAAGCTTCGCTTCCCCTCCAAATCAATGCCATGATGATCAAGATCATTCACATATCACAGCATCATTCCTCATCAGGTTACTCCAATCATTAACTCAATGTTTAGTGAAACAATCAATAATCAAGTTTGATCACCATCCTTTCTTCAAAAGGAATACCCTGACTATCCCCATCTCTCCAAATGAAATTAATGATAAAGCTGATCCTACTTGTCCAAAGCTCTCATTGACAGGCCATATCATCAGACTGTATGGGAGAAGCATCCCCAACACTCAGGAACGTTTTATGAAGGTTTTGAACAAGGGGATCCCTACCCGAAGAGCCACACAATTTGGAAACTTGTTTCAGGAGTTATTGTTGGTCCATTACTCTTTTCTTTGTTTTTTCATTCACCATTTTCCTATCTCCCTTGTTCTTTGATTTCTATGGTCTTTAATTAGCATACATGTACTTTAACTACTTTCTGACCCTCACAGACTCTTTCCCATTCACTCTCTCTTCCAAACCATTTGGTATATAGGTAGAGCATTTGCATGTATATTCTCTAGTTCAATTATTGTACATCTACTTGTTTGATTTACTCAAACTTGCCAACTCATCATGAACTACCTTGAACAACAACCTCTAAAACAACCACACCTTTGAGTGAGGACTCTAACTTCATTTATATTAGTTTATACACACTTCAAAAGTATGTGAGATCATTGGTGTCACGATCATAATATTGGCACCCTGTCTATATCATCGATCCTCCAAACCCAATCCTCTGAAGTGATCATCACCTCAATTGGATCATTTACACCCAACAAACTTCTCACCCATCAGTTTCCCTGAATCACTCCATTGATGATTAGTGAAACAACCACTAGTCAGGTCCAATCACAATCTTTTTTTAGAAAGAACCACCCTGACTATCCCCATCATTATTCCCATCTTTCCCAATAAACTCATTGATTGAGTTGACTCTATGGACCCAAAGCTTGCAATGACATCCAATATCATTAGACCCAACAATATGAATGTTCCAGACTCTCAGAAACATTATACAAAGGTTTTTCACAAGGAGATCTTTACTCGAAGAGCCATGTGATTCTGAAACATGTTTCAGGAGTTATTGTTGGTTTGTTAATCTTTTTTCTCATTCACCATTTTCCTACCTCCCTTGTTCTTTCAATGAGCTGATGGCATCCAATTCTTTCAGCATGCATCAAACCTCCAATTCATAATGATTGGAGCCTATTTGTCAAGGAATTGAATAACCTCTTTGGTGAAGCCAACCTCAAACAGGCCTCTGAACGTGCACTCAAGCAACTTAAAATGCAGGACAATCATCATGTCAATTGCTATATGACCTCATTTTCAGAACACACTTTGTACACTCATTGGAATGATGCTGCTCTTTATGACACCTTTTACAGAGGGCTTGCAGAATGGCTCAAAGATCAACTTCTTACTTTCAAATGTCCATCTACATTAGACTATGCACCTTTTTGCAAACACTCCAAAAGCCATTTGCTTTTACTGTAGGATTTCTGTTCACTTTCAAATATCATTCTATTCCTATTGGAAACATTTCCAAATGATACTACTAACCCTGCATTCACCTTTGATAATTGAATTCTGACACAATATAGGTGAAGGATTTTGGATGAGGTGAGGTTGATTCTGATTCTGAACGAGGACATTTGGATAGAGTTGTTCAGAAGTATGCAAAGAACTGATCATGACACATTGATGATAAAGGAAGTTGGAGACTGAGAGGTGAGACTGGAAAGGAGAGCAGGAGAAGGAGTATTGAGATTTGAAATGTTTTGGTATATATGGTTGCAGCATGAGCTATTACATACACCTGTGGAGAATTGCTGGTTAGTTTCCTGAATCTGAGTGGTTGGAGTCTTCAGGGATTTCTTCAAGTGATGTGGACTGTGGATCAGCTGTCAGGGTGAAGGTCGCACAAGCAATGCCAGGTATTGGGTCTTGGTATCTGCAATCCTTTGTGTGTTTGATTGACAATTCACCACAATAGGGGCAGAGTCCCTTTGCTTTCCTTTGCTCCTTTTTGGCATCTGTGAGACATCCAGAAGCATTGAGAATACCTGTGAGGTTCTTCCTTTCAGATGAGGCCAAAGGTGTCAATGCTTTTTTGCTTGTTGTTTTAGAATCAGTATATGGTGTTACAGCTGTTGTTTGTGAGGTAGAATGTAGAACTTGTCATTTGCTTTGTTGATCCCAGTAGTGGGTGTCTGCACAAAGTCGAAGATGCTCTGAAGGGATTCTACCTTGTGGATCAAATGAACTTCACAGTCCATGTTGATCACAGCCAATGGTCTCACATTCTTTCAATGTGTGTCTAAACTAATATAAATGAAGTTGGAGTACTCACTCAAATGTGAAGCCACTGTTCAAGGTAGTTCATAATGAGTTGGTAAGTTTGAGTAGAACAATCAAGTAGACATACAATAATTGAACTAGGGAACATACATGTGAATGTGCTACTTATATACCAAATGGTTCAGAAGGAGGAGTGAATGGGAAAGAGTCTGTGAGGGTTGGAAAGTAGGTAAGGTACATGTATGCTAATTATAGGCCATATAAAACATATAACAAGGGAGGTAGGAAAATTGTGAATAGAAAAAAAGATTAATGAACTAGAAATAAATCCTGAAACTTGTTTCTGAATTGCATGGCTCTTTGGATAGAGAGATCCTCATGCCATTCCTTCAAACAGCAACCCTGAATGTCAGAGATGAATGAGTCAACATATTAAATAGTATTTCCTGTCACCATAAGCTTTGGAGGTATAGAATCGACCCTGATATTGAGTTCCTTGAAATAGATTGGGATAATGATGGGGATAGTGCAGTGCTTCTTTTTATGAGAGAAGAGTAATGATCAGACCTGATTGTCAACTAGATCACATTGGTATCAATAGAGTGATTTGTGACCTTTCATGGTGATGAAATATTGAAAAAGAGGATATGTGATGCAGGTTGGGTGGTTCAGATTTCCGAAGGAGCTGTTCAGAGGAAAGTCTTTTGGAATGATGTGACAATCAGAATTGTGACATATTGATCCGATCACCCAACATAGTCTATGAATCACTCTATTTGGTGTTTAGTGAAACAATCAATAGCCAGGTCTGATCATAATCTTTTCTAGAAAAGAAGCACCCTGACTATCCCCATCAAGATCCCCATCTTTTCCAATGAACTCATTAATTGAGTCATTTCTATTCTATCAAAGCTTGCGATGACATCCCATATCATTAGACTCTATAATAGGAATATTCTAGACTCTCAGGATCACCCTCTGAAGGATTTTCACACAGTTATCCCTACCCAAAGAGCCATGTGATTTGGAAATATGTTTCAAGAGATATTGTTGGTCTGTTAATCTTTTTCTTCATTCACCATTTTCCTATCTCCCTTGTTCTTGATTTCTATGGCCATTAATTAGTATACATGTACCTCACCTACTTTCCAACCCTCACAGACTCTTTCCCATTTGCTCTCCCTTCCAAATGGTTCAGTATATATCTAGCACATTTGCATATATATTCCCTAGTTCAATTATTGTACGTCTACTTGATTGTTCTACTCAAACTTGCCAACTCGTTGTAAACTACCTTGAACAACAACTTCTCATTTAAGTGAGTACTCCTACTTTATTTATATTAGTCTAGACACACTTCGAAAGAATGTAAGACCACTGGCTGTGATCGACATGAACTGTAAAGTTCATTCAATCCACAAGATAGAATCCCTTCGGAATCTTTATCTCTTTGGAACTATGCATTTATTCGCAGATGTTCCAAAAGCCATTTGCTTTGACTGTAGGATTCCTATTCATTTTTGAATACCATTCTATCACCATTAGAAACATTTCCGAACATTACTATTAACATGACATTCATCAACAACTTTTATTACTGATATTTGAATTCTGGCAGCATAGTTCTGAAGAGATAGATATTCTGAAGGGATTCTATCTTGTGGATTGAAAGAACCTCACAGTCCATGTTGACTACAGCCAATGATCTCACATTCTTTCAAAGTGTGTTTAAACTAATATAACCAAATTAGAGTACTCACACAAGGTGTGGTTGTTGAGAAGTTGTTGTTCAAGGTAGTTCACAACGAGTTGACAAGTTTGAGTAGAGCAAACAAGTAGGCGTACAATAATTGAACTAGGGAATATACATGTGAATGTGCTACCTATATACCAAACAATTTGGAAGGAGTCCATGAGGGTCAGAAAGTAGGTAAGGTAGGTGTATACTAATTAAGGGCCATAGAAAACAAAGAACAAAGGTGATAGAAAATGGTGAATGGGAAGAAAAGATTAACAGACCTGAAACACAGTCTGAAATGTGTTTCTGAATCACATGGCTCTTCAGGTAGAGACAACCCTGCATTAATCTTTGAATATTGATCCCAAATATCAGGGATACTTGTACCATAGAGTCAAACAGTGATGTGTGCCACTGCATACTGTAGGCAAGTAGATTTGGCCCAGTCATTTGAGTTCCTTGGAAAAGATGGGGATAGTGATGGGGATAATGAGGGTGTCTTTTTTTAAGGAAAAGAGTTTGATTGGTCCTGACTAGTGAGTGTTTCACTAAACATCAATAGAGTGATTTAAGGGACTCGATGGATGACAGGGTTGTTGAACACAAAGGTGAAGGTGACAATGATTCAATGTTCAGAAGGAGGTTGGAGGTCTTCAGGAATTATCTTTCAAGATTATGACAGTAAAATGTCCTAAAATACAATTGTGACACCCCCATGGTACTGGGACTGCCTCAGCTTTGTACCACTAATCCAACCATCAATGGGGAGAAGCTCTCTATCACATTTTATTCTGGCACCACTTCCATGCTTCCACACATGACAATCACCATGGCCTGTACAATGATTAGCTCTCAAGCCATCTTTGACACCATCCCCCACTCCACACTGTCTCAATTCCACCACCACCATCAGTTAATGGTTCACCACATCTTCCATGATCCTTGGGTTATGTCCCAAATGCTGTGACTGATGATTTGAACACTTCAGAATTGACTCCAAGTGTCTCACCCTCTGTGCCAAACATCTTGAGTTCTCCAGATTATGCTCCAACATCAAATGTTTCAGCCAATATTTCTGTACCACCAGTGAACATATCATCCTGTACTTCCAAAGATCCTCTTTTCACCTGCCCAGCTGCCAAATTACTCTCTGAATTTCCACCTTTATCTCATGAAAAATCTTCAAAACCTAAAAAATCTCCCTCTGTTCTACCTACTCCTTGAAAGTCTGACTTCCTGAAGGAAATCCCTTTGGAGTCTCCGAAACTTCAAGCCCCTCACATTAGCATTATCAGTGCAGCAGCATTTCATCTCTTGATGAAACAGGGTGAAGCTACATATACCCTTAACCTTTCAACAATTTATGAATGATATCTTTCAGGATATGGCTGATATTTTTGTCATTGTTATCTTGATGATATACTTATATTTTCAAAGAACATTCAGGACCATCAAAAGCATGTTTGGCAGGTCCTTGCACCTTTTCAAAAACATCACCTCTGGGTCAAACCCAAAAAGTCAATCTTCCATTTGAGTTGGGTCAAATTACTTGGCTTCATTGTCTCAGGTGCAGGCGTATCCATGGACAAAGCCAAATTGGCTGCAATCCTCACCTGGCTGACTCCAAAAAACATCAAGGAGGTCCAATCCTTCTTGGGGTTCAAGGTATTCCAAGAGCTAGCCTTTTACTAGCTACAAGGAATTCCATGGCTTGAAGTTTTGATCATTGTGAACATGACAGAACAATTTTGGTGTTCTCAATGATAGCAGTATCCTTAAGAAATTTGAGGAATGTGTTATACAGCTGGGCTCACAGGAAGGTGGTCCCCCAGGTTTTTTTTTTTTTTTTTTTTTTCAGTATATGGTGACTCTGCATATGGGATTTTCCCCCACATCCTCAGTCATTATGCTGGAGGTCTCACTATGGCACAATGGTCTTGGAACACAGCTATGGACGAGTCAAAAATGGATTTGGTCTTGTGCTTTAGGATTGGTGTTAGAGCTTGCTTTGAGTCTAATCTCTGAGCCTTTGGGCCAAAGCACCATTCATTTCAAACATTGTTTCATATTTATTTCTGTTCATGTTTGATCTTCATTCCTTATTAGTTTTGCAATCCTGAGCTCAGTCGTTTGGTTCCTGATCCCTGTTCTGGGGTTGCAGTCTACATGAGGGGTGGAATGCACAAAAATGTACTAAACTTGTCTAAAGCATCTGAAACCGATCAGTATGCTATGGGAATTACAGATCATGCATTCAACAAATATATTCAACAGAAATAACAAAGAAAAAGATGAAGAAAATTTCTGAAACTCCATTTCAAAGCTCCGGGCACTTGTTTAAATGAAAAGGAAGCAATCGGCTTTGTTTGGGGATCGGTGATGATAGGGGTGAGTTGAAATAGAAGATATGTTGCCCTATGTGTATGATTGGATGTGTTTCAGAGCCATGTGGGGCTCGATCGGTGGCTATTTGAGCCCGTTCGTGTCCAAAGTGCATGTATGTGCACGTTCATGCTTGCGTGGCCTTGGGGATGTATTGCCGGTTGAGTCTAAAAATGTAAACAAAATATATTCTAAGGCTTCAAGCCTTGAATTGAAATTGATGATGTTTTTGTGTTGTTTTTCTGGTTTTATTCTAGGTGGTGCCTCTGATGAATTAGTAGATTATGTAATCCATGATTGCATAGTAGGTAGATAAATAATAACAGAAATGTCCTGTGCCCCTGGAGACCTCTGCTTCTGATGTATGCTATCATTTATGACAATTGTCCACTTTGACCCAAGGGTGTTATTTTCTATTCGAACAGTCGCTTATGTGATCATATGCTCGCATCAGGGAGATAGGCTCAAAGAAGATAAAAGAAAAATACAAAAATATCTACAAGTTATTTTGGATGCAATTCAAGGCTAAATGCCTTAGAATTACCTTTTGTTTATTTTTAGATTCAGCTGGAGGATTGGCCACAAACCCAAAGACACATGAACAGCCACATATATATCCCCTCACATGTTTGCACTTGTTTTACCACCAATCACCATCTTCATGGACTTGAAACATCAATAAAAATGCAATAGGAAACAAAATATCAACTCCTATCCAATTGTATTGGCACCAATGTGTGACTGAAGCTTCCGAAGCTTCAAATTCATGTCAGAGAAGTACCTGCATGCATGTATGAAGTTTTCTCTTCCATTTTTCTTGTTCTTTTTTCACAGAAAAATTATGCTGAATATTTCAATTGTAGTTCTGAGAAATCCATCATCAGTTTCAGAATACTTAAAAGTAATTAGACTTGCTATAGCTAGATGATTGCCTCAAGCAGTTTAGCACCCCAGACCCATTCCAATCCCCCAATTTCTTTCTCATCCACAAGACATTCCCTACCTACATTTTCTTTTAAATAGGTTTGTATTTCTCATGAATAACCAAGGCAGTATATCTCCACAGACCCACTCTTATTTTTTCACTGTGTGCTTGATCTCTCTGGAACTATTTCTCTGATAGCAAATTCCCACCAGCCATTCACTCTCAATTCAATAGCTATCTCAAAATTGTTAAGTTCTACTGTTATCTCTACCAAGAATCATTCATGCAACTGCACATGAACATTAAGTGCTGACAGATTAGCCCCACACCAGTGCTTCCCCTGCATCATTATTCAAACTTGCTTAGATAAGAAAATTGGTGCTTCCTCAAGCACGTTGAATATACAACCTCAAAACATCAAAATAAATCACAATAAAATTATCAAAAATATATAAATATATTTCTTTTACATTTCTTATTAGAGGAGAGGCCTCATTTGTGTCCCACCAGGGTTAATAGACAGTGTCCCTTGACTCAAAATGATGTTCACATGCTATCATCAGCTCATCTGTGCTGTGTCTGAAAAGTGAGTATGGCATCAAAGGAAATAGAAATAGAAGTGAAATAGAAGTAGAATGATATGGAAGAAATGTAATGTCTGTCCTTTATGAAAAGTCCATTCACCATTTGCTCTTATCCTCTCAACAATGTGCTGGATGTCACCAAGGCTCTGCACACACTGTGCCGCTCCCAGCTGATTTCCAATATCCTCAAACTTGGTTTGAGCTGTGGAGAACATCTCATGAGCAGTGTCATAGTGATTGAGCATCCACTGGATGTTGCCAAGTCTCTGCAGGCACTGTGCAGCTCCTAGTTGATTTCCAATATGCTCAAACTTGGTTTGAGCTGCAGAGAGCATCTCTTGAGCAGTGTCATAGTGGTTGAGCATGTGCTGGACATCCCCAAG
>QMFG01007398.1:0-10824 GCA_003314545.1 Ramaria sp. MG151 | reverse complement strand
CGGACCGGACACTTGGCTTATCAGCGCTATTTCCAGTCTTCGAATTGCGAACGTGCCTGAAGATGCAGTCTATAGATCAACCTTTAGCGCTGAAATGCGGCTCATCTTCTACGAGAAGCCGAGCCACGCATAGCTAAATGTAGTTCTTATGTAGGCATATACAAAGAGGTTGTATATGTATTCTGATACCTCGCGCCAATAGAGACTAAAAACAGTGACAAGACCGTTCGCGGAATTTAGCTCCTACGAAGTGGGACATTCCAGCGTTTTTAACTAAATTTAGATATTTTTTTTGATTCCATCCGCACAACGTCCAATAAAACTTTTTTTTCTGCGCAGGATATGTTGAGATTAATTCCTAATCCCTGTATATTGCTGTATGGGCGCGTATTACATAAGCAAACACGCCATTAATCCCTGGAGACGTGGGAATCTTCTCTTTAACAGAGTATTCACCATCTGTTCTCCAGGTATGTGTAGTTACATTATCATTCACCAATATATTGTTGAAGAAAGATGCGCAACCGGAGCTAAAATAAGTAGGCTCAGCTTCTGGTAAGAAGTTCTATACTATTATTGTCAAGTACCTAAAATAAGTACTAAGACATATCATTAATGGCTGTTCTCTATGCGGATAGAACATGTTACTCACGGCTCAGCTTCTGGTAAGAAGTTGAGCCGCTTCTCCCATGCTAAAACGAAAAATACTCTCAGGCTGAGTTTGAATCCCGGTAACTCGTTCCCGGACGGTAATAGTCACGATGTGCTTATGCTCGTATATTTTCCAACACTCCCCCTCGAGCATGACGCCAGACTGAAGCGTGAATCTAGACACAGCCTAATCCCAATTCTTCGACAAACTGGGTGAACCTCGGCCTTGGTACTGCCTTGGTGAACATATCCGAGATGTTCTCTTTGGTCAGGATATAATTGATCAACATCTTCCTGTCCGCAACGCATTCACGAATGAAGTGATACCGTAAGTTGATGTGCTTAGTCCTTGCATGAAATTTGTTATCCTTTGACAGTGCGATCACTCCTTGGTTATCACAGTTGATTGTGACTGGTTCCATCAGCTTCCCACGTAGTTCAGCAAGGAATGCCCACAGCCACAATGCCTCTTTGGCTGCATGAGTGAGTGAGATGTATTCCACTTCTGTGCTGGACAGTACGACAATGTTTTGCTTTTTAGAGCTCCATGACACTACCCCATCTCCCATGTAGAATGCGTACCCAGAGATAGAGGGCCAGTGAGTCTGACTCGCCCAGTCTGCGTTGCAATATCCTGTGACTAGTGTGGGCTCATTACCTCCAAATGTTAGCCATGTATCTTTGGTTGTGCGTAAATAGACAATGATACGTTTCAGCGCGTTCCAATGCATCTCTGCTGGGCTTTGAACGAATTGAGCCAAGATACCAACCACAAAAGCAACATCTGGCCTTGATACCATTGCAGGCCACAGTACGCTGCCGACTGCCTCTGCATATGGTATCCTTTGCATTTCCATGACCTTAGGTAGAGATGTTGGCGCTTGATCCTGGCTAAAAATTGTTCCAGGGTTCATGGGGAGGGGTACTAGTTTTGCATTGGACAAACCAAACTTTTCAGCCATGCTTTCTATGTAAGGTTGCTGATTTATTGATATTGTGCGTGCCTTCCTGTTTTGCTTAACTTCAAAGCCGAGGTACCAGCTGATTTCTCCAAGGTCAGATATCTCCCAGTGACATTTCAGCCCCTCTTTGAGCTTCTCAAACTCGGCCATTCTCTTCGAGGCAATGATCATATCATCAGTTGCCACTGCGACAATTGTCTGCTCAAGGTCAAGATTTTTGTAGAAGACTGAGTGGTCAATATTGGAGTGCATGAAACCAAGGTGGATTGTGAATACTTTGATAAGTTCTTGGTGCCATCCTCTGCCAGCTTCTTTGAGACCATACATCCCTTTTAGTAGCTGACAAACTTTCCTTTGTTGCCCTGGTTTCATTGCACCGCGTGGAATTTTCATATAGACTGTTTCTTTTAGCGGGGCATTGAGGTATGCGCTTTTTACATCGACTTGGTGTATCTCCCAATTCAGCATAGCTGCGTTTGCTAGCACAACACGGATCGATGGAAGTTTAGCTGCTGCTAAGAAGTAGTTGATACCCTCTACTTGTTTGTGACCGCCAGCTACGATTTGTACTCGGATTATGACCTCGTTATTTGATCCAGGCTTTTCTTTGAGTACTTCAGAGCAAGGTATAACGGTTTCACCCTTCGGCAAGTCCTCTATTACCCAGGTGCCGAGTTTCTCTAATTGCCCTATCTCATAGTCTAGTGCCTTTCGCCAGTGTTCACCATTTGGTCCTCTGAATGCCTCTTCAAGTGACCGTGGGGCTGGGCCAGCAGTCGCCAACAATGCAACATCAAGCTGGAACCCTAAGGCCCAATCAACTGTGTCGTCCCGGTCAGATTCCACACACGTGTCTATGTTGGTGTCATTAGAGTGTGCAAAAGCAGCTGTAAGTCCTTCATGCATTTGTTTGTATGCACCCTTAGGCTTCCTTGCACGTCAGCCTCTACCTAGCTCTGGCAATAAATTGAGTTCCTCAGAGGAATCACTGGCCAGATCAGGGACAACGTCTTCCAGAGTGGGCATAACAGGGTCAGAGTGTTCAGAAAGATCTGTCTCGTCAGGTTCAATCGGGTTTAGCTGAGCATTGGCTGTTCTGGAAGGTCCATGAGGTGGGATTGATTGGATGGTTTTATTCCTCTCCCCCTCAGCCAATGAATCACTGGAAAGAAGATCTGAGTTGTTGGTTGTGCGTATGTCATTTTCATTGAATATGACGTTATGTTCGACTGTGACTGATTTCTTGTTAGGCCAGTAGATACGATAGCCTTTTGATTCAGAGTCATAGCCGACAAACCTGCCCACTGTGGCCCGTGAGTCTAGTTTGCTTGCATTCATATCTTTTATATAGGCAGCCACACCGAATTCTTGGATACCTGCTAGGTGAGGTTTCTTCTTATATCGAGCCTCGTAGGGGGACATTCCATTAAGTGCGTGTGTGGGGGTCCGATTTTGGAGCCACACTGAGTGCTTCATCGCTTCTTCCCACAGGAAGCAGGGTAGACCTGATCCTAATAGTAGGGCACGTGCTTGCTCAGTATGGGTATGCATGCCACGTTCTGCTGTTCCATTCTGGGGTGGAGAGTCATGGACGGTAAGTTCTCTAATAGTTCCTTTTTCATCCTGGTGGCTTATCATTTCTTTTGAAAGGAATTCTCCCCCTCGGTCACTGCGTACTGTTTTGATCTTGTTTCCCATTTGAGTCTCGATGTAAGCCTCATCACACTTGTAGGATTCAAATGTTTGACTTTTCTTTTTCAGAAAGTATACCATAGTTTCACGGGTTGCATCGTCTATTCATGCCGCTGCATATGTGTTACCATTGATGCTTTGAACAGAAGCAGGTCCCCATAGGTCCCAGTGGACACGTTCCCCATATTTAGTTGCCCGAGTTCAAGACTCTTTTGGGAATGGGTGGCGGTTTTCTTTGGACTTTGCACAGGGTTCACAGAAGTCAGGTTTTGAGGTATTGTCAAGTTCAATTCCCATAATTCTTCCTATTGAGACTGCATGCATTATTGCTGCATGTGAGATGTGGCCGAGTTTACGGTGAGCGGTGTTAATGTCTATTTTGACCAATGCAATATTTGCATAATCAATGTGTTCAGCAGGCTCTGTGGTTCCAAGACGGTAAAGCCCATCAGAACAGGGAATTGTAGCCATTATTTTCCCAGTAGGGTTTTTGATGGTACATATTCCTTTGTTGAATAACACTGAACACTGTGCGTGGTCTAATCTGCTGATTGAGATCAGCGTAAATGCCATCTCCGGTGCGTGGACCGTATCCTTTAGTAGTGCATGTGTCTTGCCTGGACCATTTGGCAGTTCAATTCGGACGTCACCTATGCCGATTGCTTTGAGGCTATGTCCGCCTGCTGCGATGATGTTTCGGCCAGTGATTGGCTTATAGTTAAGGAACTTGGTGCGATCAGGACAGTAGTGGCTAGTTGCTCCACTATCGACACATGCGCCTAGCCAGTTGCTTGGGAGATTAAGGCTTGTTGCTACAGCTGACAGATCTGAGTTACAACTAAAGGCAAATAGGTCTTTGTCCTTTGTCTTTCCATTGGCAATGATAGCAGACTCTGTGGAATTTTGACTCTTGTTTGACTTCTTTTGTCTAGGACCGTTTCCCTCCTTTCCACCACCTTTTGACCAGCAGTCAGCCTCAATATGTCCATCCTTGGAGCAATTGTCACAGTCCTCGTTGACATTTGTTTTTGGCCTTTTCTCGCCCTTCACTCCATCTGACCTCTTATTTCTCTTCGCATGGGCTAATAGAGCAGCTTCTCCTAATTTTGCATGCTCATTGTTGATAACACGATGGTGTGCTTCTTCAATGAAGAAATTGATTAGGTTGGTGGGAGACATTTTGGGTCTCATAGCTATACCCTGAGCTGCTCCAATCTTCTCAGCCGCTGTGATGGTTTGAATGGTTGGATGATAGGATGGGGGTAATGATGACATGATGAGGGTTGAGAACCGTGAGTCCGATATGGTTGACCCAATTTGGGTAAGATTCTGTCGTCTCTCAACCATGAGTTCGAAGTGGTTTTTAAGCTCGGTCAGGTGAGCCTGGGGATCATCCATGTCATTTACTCGCATTGTAGCGAGTTGATCTTTGGCGTCAATAAGGTACAGTGTACTCCTAGTTGTGGCATCTGCTTTAACAATCTCCCACATCTCCTTCGAGGTGTTGAGGTTCTTAATCAACGAACCTACTCTTGGAGAGGTCGTTGACAAGATGATATGCTAAGCGAGTGATTCTCGCTTGTCATATTCAATGATGCATGTCTCACGTGCCTCTATTTGCTCCTCCATAGCAGGGGTCTTCCCATCAGATAGTACAGGGACATTGTTAACCTGAACATATGATCTTGGTGGGGTAGCTTTCCCTTCAACATGGATCCATAGCCCTTTTGCACCTAGTGCTCTTCGTACACGAGGTTCATAATCAGGCCAATTGCTTCCATCATCACGGAGCTTTGGTACTGAAAGTGATGCAGATTCAGGGTTGGATGACATTGTAATGTTAGACATCGTATTTTCAGGGTTACTCGGGGCCCATAACCTGTTGAAGAAAGATGTGCAACCAGAGCTAAAATAAGTAGGCTTAGCTTCTGGTAAGAAGTTCTATACTATTATTGTCGAGTACCTAAAATAAGTACTAAGACATATCATTAATGGCTGTTCTCTATGCGGATAGAACATGTCACTCACGTCTCAGCTTCTGGTAAGAAGTTGAGCTGCTTCTCCCGCACTAAAACAAAAAATACTCTCAGGCTGAGTCTGAATCCCGGTAACTCATTCCCGGACGGTAATAGTCACGATGTGCTTATGCTCATATATTTTCCAACATATATCTCTAACAGAGTCACCATCTGTTCTCCAGTGTCTGTGATCATCTTTCAGCACTCTAGTTCTTAGGATTCACCTCCAACAGGATATGAAGAATGTCAGCTTCACCCTAACTCTCAGAAAATAGCCTTTCGTGGAATCAAATTGGACCGGACATCACGGCTATTCACAATCTTTGAATTCAGAACGTGCTGGGGTTCTCTAGGCGCCGCCAGCTTCTCAATTCTAGTGCTTATCAGCATTCACTTTGAATTTGGAACGTGCCTAGGTGTGACTCGGGTAGTCTAAACAGGTCACGTGACACCTAAGGTGCGAGCTCGCAATATCTCTACAACCTCAAATTCCACACCGTTCCTGAGATGATGAAGTCGACATGTCCAATTGTGAATAAGAAAAAGATTTAACGAACTAGAAATAAGTCCTGAAACCTGTTTCCGAATCGTATGTCGTTTCAGATGGACGAACTCTTGTTTCACTTCCTTAAACAATGACCCTGAGTGTCGGAGATGAACGCGTCAACATATTGAATTGTATATCTTGTCACCATAAGCTTTTAGAAGCATAGAATCAACCCTGATATTGAGTTCCTAGAAATAGATGGGGGTGATGGGGATAGTGTAGATGCTTCTTTTATGAGGAAAGGCTAATAACAGAACCTGATCTCTTGGTTGGATCCTTGTGATGTTGCTAGGACGATTCAGGGTGTTAAGGGTGACCGAATGTTGAATGGTTCATGTTGTTATTTTACTATCTATTTACCACGCGAACATTACATTACATAATCTACTGATGCATCAGTAGCGCCGCACAGAATAAAAACAATAAAACACCATAAAAACAACCACTAATGAGAATCCAAGGCCTTGGGCCTTAGGATATGATCTGTTTACATTTTTAGGACTACTTGGCCAACAATCCTCGGCCTATGCAGGGACGAACGTGCGCATATATGCGCTTTGGACACGAACAGGCTCCAACAGCCACCGATCGAACCCCGTGTGGCTTTGAAACACATCTATCTACTATTACGACACTCCCACTTCCATTCCTGATCACCCCTATTGTCACCAATCCACGAACGAAGCCGATCGCCTCGATTTCATTTAAACAAGCGCCCAGAGCTTCGAAACTTGTAAATTTCTCCAGAATCTAAAGCAGTATAACCTCCACACTCTCAGAACTATCTCTACATCTTTGCTTGATATCTCAACATCGCTTGCTCTGTTAACGAATTGTCACTGGCCGTTCGTCATCATTTCAAGCACTCTATTGAACCCAGTATCTGTTTCAAAACTGTTAAGTTACATTTATCTCTCTATCTACAGCTCGCGTCACTGTACGCGAACCTTAAGCGCTGACATTTGATTCCGCATCAGCGCATCCCCCGCGCTAGAATTCACACACCGCTTAGATTATCTCTTAGGCGCTTAAAAGCTGCCTCAAGCAAAGTTAAAGCAAAAACATCAAAACATCTCAAATAAATCTAAATAAAATAAATAAAAAATTTCCTTTTCATCTTTTATTACATGTGTGACAAGTTTGGCGACAATTTGGGTTCCAAAGAATTGATTTGGAAGAATGATGTTTGGGTGGTTCGGAAGGCAGAGTAGAACACAAATCATGATCGTGACAGTATCCCCCCTCTAGCTTCGCAGTCCCTATGACGGTAGTATGGTATGGAGTATGTGATTTGGACCGTAGTTGGAGAATTCCGAAGGAAGTAGGGTTATCATTTTATTGCGAAGGCTGGTATGATCGATGCATTGCCCGAAAGGAAGTGTGTCCAAGTAGCACCATTGTTAAGGGAGCTGGTGGGGGGTGGACGTCTAGTGATTCGGAAAGTGTAACAGGTGAAGGTAGTGTAAAGGGAAGTGATTAAGGAGACAATGGAGTGGTAGGAAGATGTGAGGAATGTGTTAAAAGATATAGAAAAGTAACTAAAATAATAAGACTTGACTTTTTACATGTAAAATCATTTTTAAATTGAGGAGGTTTTGTTTTTTACAAAGTAGGGGATGTGGATAGAAGATTTGTCATAGCAGCGAAATGTTGTTTTTTGTATAATGGAAAAGATAAAAGAAATGGGGACATAATAATTAAGATGTTGGAGACGGTTTGTTTGGATATAAGGAGTGAAACTCAGCAAGTTTTCGAGTGGCATGGGTTACATAGGTACTGGGTTCCCATGATGTTGCTTCAGGTGTATCTTTGTATCCCTTCCAAGCGACCAGATATTCCAGTTTTCGTCGCCAAATTTGACTGTCCAAGATACTAGCGACCTCATATTCTTCTTCGGAATTGATAACGATAGGTGGGGGAGGATCTGGGAGTCTTTCGGGGATAGTCGATACCGTTGCTGGTTCGAGTAGAGAGACATGAAACACCAGATGTATTTTCTGCAGATCAAGGGGTAAGTCTAATTGAAAAGCATGTGAGGAGATTTTGGAAGTTATTGGATAAGGTCCTAATCGTCGGTGGTCAAGCTTCTTTGAGGGTCACTTGGTCCGAATGTTCCAAGAATCGAGCCATACCATATCTCCAACTTTAAAGTTGGGTATGGGCGTTCGTCAATTCTCCGTGGAGGAGGTGTAAAGTGTGATGGTGTGTTTGATTCAATCACGAAGGAACTGGTGAACCTCCTTTAAATCTGCCGAGTGATTATAAGCATGTTCCGAAGAAACGGAAGCCAATGACACTTTGAGTTTTGGATGGATCCCTTTGTTTGCAAAGAAAGGGGTCAACATTGTAGCCGAATGTGCTGTGTTGTTGTATGCGAATTCGGCAAGAGGGAGGAGGTTAGCCCAATCGTCCTGTTGATAGTTGATGTATATCCAAAGATATTGTTCGAGGATTTGGTTGACATGTTCCGTCTGTCCGTCAGTCTGTGGGTGATAGGCAGTCGAAAGGTTCCCCTTAATCCAGAGTAGTTCGCAAAGTGATGTCCAAAACTTCGAAGTGAAGTGTTTTCCTCAATTGGAAATGATATTGCTGGGAGTACCATGTTTAGTAAACACCTCTCGTAAAAAGATCATGGCAACTTCGGATGCATCAATATCTGAATAGGTTGGGATAAACAAAGCCATTTTTGTCAGGCGGTCAACCACCACAAGGATCATGTCATGTCCATTGGAGAGTGGTAATCCTTCGATAAAGTCCTTGGATATTGAGTCCCATGGTCATTCGGCGATTGGCAAAAATTGAAGGGGTCCAAACGGTTTGTGGTGTATGGACTTTGCATGTCGGCAGGGCGAACAGGATCCAATGTAATTGGTCAAAAACTGCTTCATGGTCAGCCAATGGTATTGGCAGCGAATGTTGCTAATAGTTTTCGTGATGCCTGGGTGTCCAGCTAATGGGTGATCGTGTTGGGACCTCAAAACCTCAAGTCGAATGTCATTGTGATTCAGGACGTAGATGAGTCCATTGTAAAGTAAAATGGAGCCATCATTGGAAAGGATGTGTGGGTCAGGTGTAGATGTATGTTCAACGATTGCCAAGGTGTTCGATTGTAGGCGTGTGAGGTGTCCAAATGAAATTGGATCTGTGAGTTGCCCTTGTTTGATAGACGTGAGCAAAGATGCAGAATCGAGAATAATGGCTCGAATGAGTTGCCCAGCTTTAAACATGGATTGAAAATTGTGGGGATTGGCTAATGCATAAGCACCATCCCCCCCTTCCAGGTAGACGTCTCCCCGACAGGTGAGTGCATCAGGCTTGGTGCCTAATTGGCCTGCACTGTAGCAAATGATGTAATTAAAACCCAAAAGGCGTTCGGACCACCGAACCTGTCTGCGAGTGAGTTGCTTCGAAGTGGCAAAGTATTCCAGGTTTTTGTGGTCAGAGAGGATGAGGATGACATGGGTTGCACCCTCTAAGTAATTGCGCCATTGTTTGAAGGCTTTGTAGATGGCAAGGAGCTCCTTGTCCTAGATCTCGTAGTTGAGTTCAGTGGGAATCATTCCCCAGGAGTAGAATGCAATGGGGTGGATGTCACCATCTTTGGGCGTGATTTGCGAAAGGATCGCCGCAATTGCATAATCTGATGCATCTGTTTCTACTACAATTGGGTTATTTGGATTGAAGTGAGTGAGTATAGGGGCAGATGAAGATGCATTTTTGAGCTTATTGAATGCCTCCTGCTGTTTGGGACCCCACTCAAATGGAGTCTCCTTTCGGGTGAGACAAGTGAGTGGTGTGACGATGTCCGAGAAGCAAAGGATGAAGCGTCGATAGAAGTTGGCAAATCCTAAGAAGGATTGAACTTCCTTGATATTTTTTGGAGTTGGCCAGGCAAGGATCGCCGCTGATTTGGCTTTGTCCATGGAGACACCTGTGCCCGAAACGATGAAGCCCAGGAATTCGACCCAACTGGAATGGAAGATTGATTTCTCAGGTTTGACCTAGAGATGATGTTTTCAAAGACATGTGAGGACCTGCTGAACGTGCTTTCAATTGTCCTCAATGTTCTTCGAAAAGATAAGAATATCATCAAGGTAAACAATAACAAAAACATCTGCCATATCCTGAAAGGTATCATTCATGAAGTGTTGAAAAGTGGTGGGGGAGTTGGTCAGTCCCATGGGCATAACGAGGAATTCAAAGGATCCGTATCGCATTCGAAATGTGGTCCTCCATTCCTGTCCAGCAGCCATTCAGACGTTGTGGTAGCCAGCTCAAAGGTCAAATTTGGTGTAGATCTTCGCACCCTTGAGCTGGTCAATGAGATTGGGGATGAGAGGAATTGGATATTTGTTCTTTTGTGTGATGCGATTTAGGGCTCGGTAGTCAACACAGAGTCGAAGGGTCCCTTCCTTCTTTTTGGCGAATAGGACAGGAGCACCACCTGGAGATTGGGATGCCCGAATAAACCCCTTTCCCAGCATGTCTTCGAGGTAGTCGTGAACCGCCTGGAGTTCCACGCCTGAGAGTGGGTAAATCAGTCCATAGGGTGGTTGTGCATCATTTTCAATCTCGATGGTGTGATCATATTCGCGATGTGGTGGAACGGCCTTCGTGTCTTTTTGAGTAAAGATGTCAAGGTATTCATGGTATTCCTCGGGAATGACGACTTTGAGCATTTCGTCCTCATCTTCGGGGAGTGGTTGGTCATGCAATGATGTGTATGGTGCATGCTCCCCCCCTACTGCACGAAGAGACTCTTTAACGGGGAACAAGGGGTTGAAGGTTAAGGGTATACGTAGCTTCACCCTGTTGTCACGATCACAGTCTGGACATTCATTTCACACTATCGTCGTTCCGAAGCGATACTTCCGAAGCATTTCGTCTGAAGCCCAAAGCATCATCCCCACACTTCTATCACTTTCATCCCACAACTCTTCGCCTATCACTTCGC
>QMFG01007396.1:0-15483 GCA_003314545.1 Ramaria sp. MG151 | reverse complement strand
TGTATCACTGGTAGAGGGGACCCTTAGACTTTTCTCTTTGGATCTCCCCTCTGCTAGGCGAGAGTTTCCCTTTCTTGTATTTTTCTACTTATATATCACTTTGGATCTCCCCTCTGCTAGTATCTGAGAGTGCTAGGAGGGTTGCCCTTACATATAGTTCCTGGTCAGGGATGACTGGAGACTATACAGCTGCACGGGCAGCCGTAGACGAACCCCTCAGTGTGTTCTATCACTGAGGTGGTGAGTCTAACATTTGTTTACCTTGTAGAAGAGTAGCTAACTGGTTAGTAGATATCTCTGTCTGCAGGTAGTTATTTAATATTATAGTGTGTTCTATCACTGAGGTGATATCTCTGTCTGCAGTATCAAAATTTCAATAATTCTCCTATCTACAATAATCCAATAGTAACAACAGACTGGAATCTTCGAAATGGGCAATGTTTCCTGATTCCAAGAAGAAGCCTTGAATGTGTCCTATAACTGTGTCGATAGGTGAGTGTTCAAGCATCCCCATGCTGAGCTACGCTGCGAGGTTTGCTCCATTGCCAACATTCTCAAGTCTTTTGCTATTAAGGAAAGGTGACACTATCTTCATGTACCTCCCGGTGACTTGGCAAGCTGTGGCTGCCTTCCTTGCCCATGCTCATATTGGTACAATGCATTCTGTTGTCTTTGCTGAATTCTCTGCAGAGTCTCTTTTCAATCATGTCCAAGACTGTAAGTGCTGTGTCGTCATCACAACTGATGAGGGTTCCAGGGATGGAGAAACTATCACTAAGAAAGTGATTGTTGTTTCTGTGATATTCAGCTGCATGTTCACTGTCTGCAGTGCAGCACCACTGAATTCAAGTTGCAGGTGCATGCTCCAACATGTCCCTGTAGGACTGGTAGGCCACACCTCCAGTTCACAAAGATAGGACACTTGAGTCAGTCATTCTTGTAGGTGGCATACCCAGACACACTGTCCATCGGTATGCTAAGTTCAATGACAAGTGCAGCCAGTTAACTTCTGGCTACGTGATCCTTCATCAGATTGTGGCCACCGCTGTATGGTGAGTCATGTCACGATCACAATTTGGACATTCCATTCATATCATCCTCGTTCTGAAGCAATCCTTCTGAAGCATTTCCTCCGAAGTCCAAAGCAACATTCCCACACTCCCATCACTTTCATCCAACAACTCTTTTATCTATCACTTCAACTCAAACACTCCATCTAGTGAAACAATCCTTGTGAAACAATCATTGGTCAGGTCCAATCATATTCTTTTTTTAGAAAAGAACCACCCTGACTATCCCCATCACTATCTCCATCTTTCACCATAAAATTATTGATTGAGTTATTCATATTCACTCAAAGCTTGCGATGACATGCCATATCATCAGACTTAATGATATAAATGTTCTAGACTCTCATAATTACTCTCCAAAAGATTTAGGCATGGCTATCCCTACCTGAAGAGCCACACGATTCAGAAACATGTTTCAGGAGTTGGTGATAGTCTATTATCCTTTTCTTCATTCACAATTTTCCTTCCATCCTTGTTCTTTGTTTTCTATGGCCTTTAATTAGTATACGTGTACCTTAGCTATTTTCCGATCCTCACGGACTCATTCCCATTTGATTTCTCTTCCAAACCCTTCGGTATATAGCTAAACACATTTGCATGTATGTTCCCTAGTTCAATTATCATACGTCTACTTGATTGTTCTACCCAAACTTGCCAACTCATCGTAAACTCACCTTGAACAACAACTTCACATTTTAGTGAGCACTTTAACTCTACTTATATTAATTCAAACACACTTCATAAAAATGTGAAATCATTGGCTATGATCAACATGAACTGCAAAAGTTCACTCAATCCATGAGATAAAATCCTTTCGGAATCTCTATCTCTTTGGAACAATGCATTTTATTCACAAACATTCCGAAAGCCATCCACTTTTACTGTAGGATTTCTATTCACTTTTGAAAACCATTCTATTATCATTAGAACATTTCTGAATAGAATCACTAACACCTCACTCATCTACAACTTTTATCATTGATATTTTGGATTCTGACAAGTCAGCTCTGTTGTCCTATCAGTGCTGATCACATTCTTTTGTAAGGATTGCCACATTGTGATTGGCCTCACAATCCACATTGGTTGTTGCTATCAGCGGTGTGATCTGTAGCTGCCTAGCTCAGGTCCATACAATCCATTGTCAGGCTGAGAAGGGTCCCATCCGGCCTTGGTCTGTGGGTGCATCCATTTGCATCCTTCATCCTACTTATGCTTGACTCTTTACTTATCTCCCTGTCACAATTACATTTTAGGCCCTCACATGGCTTCTTCTTTGAACCACAACCTCTGAATGCTTCCAAAAGCTTCCTTCAGGAACTTCAAACCACCCTCACCTCAATACTTCGCACATATTTGATTAGGTCACCCAATTCAGCTCAGGAATCACCCCATCAAATGTTTAATGAAACAATCAATAACCGGGTCCAATCATAATCTTTTCTGGGAAAGAAGCAGCTTGACTATCCCCATCACTATCCCAATCTTTTCCAATAAACTCATTGATCGAGTTGTTTCTATTGTGTGGAAGCTTGCGATGACATTCCATATCATCAGACTCTATGATATGAAAATTCTAGACCCTCAGGATCACCATCCAAAGGATTTGCATATGGTCATTGTCAGAATCCGAATAATAGCAATAGATGTTGTGGATGAATGTTGTGTTTAGTAAAGTGTTCGGAAGTATTCCTAATGTTAACAGAATGGTTTTGGAAAATGAATAGAGATCCTACAGTAAAAGCAAATGGCTTTCGGAACGTTTGCGAATGAAGTGCATAGTTCCGAAGAGACAGAGGTTCCAAAAGGATTCACTGGGAAAAAAGAATTATTCCCTACCCGAGAATATGGTTTGGAAAATGGATGGACATTTAAAATAGTTAATTAATTCTCACAAAATGTAATACTCCTCAGAAATATAAAATATTCCAACTATTTTCTGAGCTGAAGTGTTTTTCTAGGATATTTGATATTTTCCTAGAGTATTCAGAGTCAGGCTATGCCTGAAATATTAGAAATGTCCTTGTCACTGGGAAAAGGGAATTATTCCCTACCTGGGAATATGGTTTGGAAAGCGGATAGACATTTAAAATAGTTAATTAATTCTCAAAAAATGGAATACTCCTTGGAAATATAAATAATTCCAACTATTTTTTGAGCTAAAGTGTTTTTCTAGGATATTTGATATTTTCCTAGAGTATTCAGATTCAGGCTATGCCTGAAATATTAGAAATGTCCTTGTGTCTGGATGTTCTCAGAGATTTAACATTTTCTGGGAATTCCTGGCAAAAGAGTAGATTGTACATATTTTATATTCCACAATCTGGAAAACTCTACAGAACATGTTTGGGCGACATTACATAACTTCTGGTGTAAAATGTCTGGGATATGCATTGTACATATTTTATATTCCACTATCTGGAACATGTTTGGGCTACATTACATAACTTCTGGTATAAAATGTCTGAAATATCCATTGTACATATTTTATATTCCACTATCTGGAACATGTTTGGGCTACATTACATAACTTCTGGTGTAAAATGTCTGGAATATGCATTGTACATATCTTATATTCCACAATCTGGAAAATTCTCTGGGATATGTTTGGGTGACATTACATAACTTCCAGTGTAAAATGTCTGGAAAAGCAGCTGAAATAATAAATGTTTTCACCCTGGTGGTAAATTGAGTGTTTTTAGGGAATCAATGTCTAATGAACTATTTATCTAAGTTAAACAACTATTTTAGGGAAGTGTGAGATGGTATAATCTAAGCCATTGGAGTTAGGATGTTGTAAAAACTTCCTTTGTTGATAGAAGCTAGATATACCACTACAATTGGTTCAACACCAAAAGCAAAATATTAAATTAGAACAATAAGGCTGATGTGCTGGTGCAGATTTTGCCCAGACCTATACATTTCCCTAAGAAAAACTCATTAACAAAAGTTCAGATGCAAACAAAACATCGGACCCACAAGAGTTGCATTCAATAGTCCACTGATTGTTTGCCCTACTTGGATTGACAGTTAGTTCATTAGACATTGATTCCCTAAAAACACTCAATTTACCACCAGGGTGAAAAGTTTATTGTTTCAGTTGCTTCACCAGACATTTTACACCAGGAGTTCTGTAATGTAGCCCAAACATATTCCAGAGAATTTTCCAGATTGTGGAATATAAGATATGTACAATGCATATTCCAGACATTTTACACCAGAAGTTATGTAATGTAGCCCAAACATGTTCCAGATAGTGGAATATAAAATATGTACAATGCATATCTCAGACATTTTATACCAGAAGTTATGTAATGTAGCCCAAACATGTTCCAGATAGTGGAATATAAAATATGTACAATGTATATTCCAGACATTTTACACTGGAAGTTGTGTAATGTAGCCCAAACATGTTTTGGAGAATTTTCCAGATTGTGGAATATAAAATATGTACAACCTACTCTTTTGCCAGGAATTCCCAGAAAATGTTAAATCTTTGAGAACATCCAGACACAAGGACATTTTCGATATTTCAGGTATAGCCTGAATCTGAATACTCTAGGAAAATATCAAATATCCTAGAAAAACACTTTAGCTCAAAAAATAGTTGGAATTATTTATATTTCCAAAGAGTATTCCATTTTTTGAGAATTAATTAACTATTTTAAATGTCCATCCACTTTCCAAACCATATTCCCAGGTAGGGAATAATTCCCCTTTCCCAGTGATTCTATCTCGTGAATCGAATGAACTTTGCAGTTCATGTCGATCACAGCCAATGATCTTACATTCCTTGAAGTGGATTTAACTAATAAAAGTTGAATTGAAGGGCTTACTCAAAAATTATACAATTGTTGGTGAAGTTGAGTTTGGAGCGAGTTTGGCAAGTGTAAGTAGAAAATCAAGTTGACATACGATAATTGAACTAGGGAATGTACATGCGAATGTGCTAGCTTATATACTGAACCATTTGGAAGAAAGAGCGAATGGGAATGAGTCCGTGATGGTTAGAAAGTAACCAAGGTACATGTATACTAATTAAAGGCCATAGGAAACAAAGAACAAGGGTGGTAGGAAAATTGTGAATGAAGAAAAAGATTAACGGACCCACAATAACTCTTGAAACATGTTTCCGAATCGCCTGGCTCTTCGGGTAGAACTAACCGTCCCTAAATCCTTCGGAGGGTCATCCTGAGGGTCTAGAACATTCATATCATAGAACATAATGATATGGAATGTCATTGCAAGCTTCCACACAATAGAAACAACTCAATCAATGAGTTCATTGGAAAAGATGGGGATAGTGATGGGGATAGTCAGGGTGCTTCTTTTCCAGAAAAGATTATGATCGGACCTGATTATTGATTGTTTCACTAAACACTTCATGGAGTGATTCCTGAACTGGATTGGGTGACCGGATCAAATGTATGTGAAACATTGATGCAAGGGTGATTCGGAATTCGGAAGATCCATTTGGAAGGATTGGTTCGGAAGGACAATGATGTAGATGAGGTGTCCATATTGTGATCGTGACAGTCATCCCTACCCAAAGAGCCATGTGGTTCGGAAACATGTTTCAAGAACTATTGTTGGTCCGTTGATGTTTTACAATTATCCTGCCACCTTTGTTCTTTGTTTCCTATGGCCATTAATTAGTATACATGTACCTTAGCTACTTTCCGACCTTCACAGACTCCTTCCCATTCACTCTCTCTTCTGAACAATTTGACATAAAAGCTAGCACATTCGCATGTATATTCCTTAGTTCAATTATTGTATGTCAACTTGATTTTCCTACTCATACTTGCCAACTTGTCCAAAATTCACCTGGAACAACAACCTTGTATTTGAGTAAGCACTCCAATTCTACTTTTATTAGTTGAACCCACGTCAAAAAATGTGAGATCATTGGCTGTGATCAACATGGACTGTAAAGTTCATTCAATCTATGAGATAGAATCCTTTTGGAACTTCTATCTCTTCGGAACTATGCATTTTGTTCGCAAATGTTCCGAAAGCCATTCGCTTTTACTGTAGGATTTATCTTCACTTTCAAATATCATTCTATTATCATTAGAAACATTTCCAAACAGAATCACTAACATCACACTTATCTACAACTTCTATCACTGATATTTGGATTCTGACACTCCCCTCCTTCTGTTCCAGTTTCCATTGTGCATTATTATCCCACCCCCTCAAGTATGTGCTGTAGGGAACAACTTGATCAATCCTCAGGCTGTAGTCACTCTCAGTCGGGTCCTTTTTCTCTGAGAAAAGCAAAAGAAGCACATTGTGGGTCAAGGTTGGGCCAGAGAATAATCAGCTGTGATTGGGTGTTATGAATGATAAGACTATCGTCAATCCATATGGATGGCCTCACAGGTCCTTGGTCCTATGTGTAATGTCTGAGAGGCATGCATCTTTGAAAGTATATCACATTACTTGCTGGAGAGTTATATGGTGGCAAGGGAGATGTCTCAAATAAGCCTGCATTTTACACCCACTAATATATACAGTTTACTGAGGCAAAAGCCCTGTATCCACCCCACCTGGATACAATGTACCAGCATCCACCAATACAAGCATCAAAGACTCTGAAAACTTGAGTGATAACACCCACTCCTACTTCTCTTCCATGGGCCTCTTGGTTCTGTATCACCCGAGTTGACCGGGAGAGTTGACATGGCCATTGTCATCACAAATGATGGTTGATTCTCAATAATGTATATGTGTGATATCAAACCCATGATAAACGGATCTTGTGTGGAGTATGGATGACACCAGTGTGTCTGGTGCCATTGGTGCCATGTGTCGCCAGTCCAGCATGTGTGTTGCCACTGTCAGACGATTGTTACCCTCAAGGTACTTCTACATATCATCCAACATCTGTCCAGATGTCACCAGTAATCTTAAAAAAAAAAACTCCAATATTCAATATTTTTATGCCACTGACCCATTTCATGTTTGACCATCAACCACAAGCCAAGTGAGGTTCGTCTCACACTTGAAGCTCTCATATTGTACTTTGCCCATTATCACTCTGGGTATGTGTCAGGGACAACCTGCTTTCACCAAATCCTTCACCTCTAAGACCTTCACACATGCGAAGCACAAGTCCAAAGCACGAGAACCTTGGTCCAAAACCTCAGACCACCCAAGACCTCAACCAACCTCGGGGTATGACCCGAACATCCAACCCAAACACTTGGCCCAACATCCAGCCTTCCTCAGGGATGAAGCACCTCATGGGGATAGAAGTTGGGCAGGGTTGACAGTATGTAGGAGTGCCCGGTTGGGCGTTAAGTAGTCGTATATAGTTTTTTTCACTAGTAGTGGGGATCCCTAGACTTTTCTCTTTGGATTTCCCCTCTACTAGGTTAGAGTTCCCTTTATTGTATTTCCTTGCATCTATATACCTTTGGATTTCCCCTCTACTAGGCATCTGTGAGCACCAGGAGGGTTGCCCTTACAGTATGGGTCATTAGGGAAGGATGGTCCCACTGGAGTCAGAAGCCCTGGGAGCAAATGAATAGGTACTGTGGGATCTTCAAGGGAGGAAATTGCTTCTTGTAGTGCTTTTGAGAATGTGGAGGTTGCTGGGGAAGCCAGTGGGCCTGGTGATGGTCCAGATGTTTGATTATGACACTTGGATTGAGGAGTTCTCTAAATTAACAACTCCTTAGTGACTATTCAAGCTGTCATATTGCTTGTAGCTACCTAAATTAACAACTATAGCTTTTTCAGTCTTTGTACTATATGTAATATCTTCAGTGACTGTTCAAACCAAGGAGGAAGATTGTGGTGGGCTGTGTCACTTGCATTTACCCTAATGAAAATTTATTTTCTGCCACCAGTAATGCCAAAGGCACCCAAAACCAACTACTTGGCTTGGAAGCAAAATGTCAGGGCAGTGTAGAGAGAAAATAAGAGAATAATTAGTGTGAGCCAAGGAAATAAGGAAAAGTTTTGAGAATTCATAAAGTGAATGTTAGTATAGTTTCAAGAAAATTTTAATAAGAAAGAGGTTGTCAGAAGATATTAGGGTTGATTACTAGGTATACTACCTGTATGCACTCAACATCTGTGGAAAAAAAAAAGGGGGATGGGGGGGGGGGGGTGGTAATCGGTCCTGCCGTGTGAAGCATCGGCCCACTTCAAGTAATGATACTTACTCTGTATTCCATATTCTGGAAGTACACTAGGAGGTGTGGGCTAGAGAGGTAAAGACCTACTAAATACACAATGATTTCACTGCATGTATGTAGCAAGAAAATAAAATGCACTTCATTTGAAATGATAGTTTGAAAATGGTACAAAGGCTGCTGGGTGGTCTTTTGTCCTGAGTAAAAATACTGATAGATAGACCAGATAAATCCTGGGATTTTAACAGGAGATTATTAGCTTATGAAACTGGCATGAAGACAACTGGGAGACTACATACTATGTGATATCAGACTTTGTACAGCTTGGAATTAAGTTATTGCTGAAGCAGATGACAGTAATGAGGATGACTTAGAAAGCTAGATGGCACTCATGTGCCACATAGCAGACATTTAGTGCCGCGCGAGCTGGAATGAGTGCCGCGCAGAATGGCATAGTTTCACACAGATTTTTACGTTTATTGTTGTGATAACTACAGGATAGTGGAATCAGCTAGGAAATCTGTGTTGCTTCTCAAGAAGCTGATTCTCTTTAGTCTGTGTAAGCATATTTGCTTGATCTCTTCACTGCGCAGCAATTTTCTGATGTCCATTTGATTTCTGGCACGCTGTGATGTACATTTAAGGTATGTGCGCCACTGGCACACGACACGTTTTGCCAACGCGCTTTAGATAAGAACCCTACCAGTGCTAGATCCTACTAGTATTTAGCATTCGAGTCTTGCAACTAGCAAATTAACAAAACTAATTGTGCTCCCAAATGCCAGCTGCTCACGTTATTTATGCCAAAGCACTGGCAGTATTGAAGCATGGTATGCAATCTTTCTGCAATTTCTAAGTGATCGATCCTCTCTGAATGTCGCCTCCAAAGGCTATCCGTTATGGGAGCCCGACTGTAAAGTATCAATAGGAGATGTTGGATACATAAACGATGGCTATTTTTGCCGTTTGTTCAATGCCTCATTGCCACCTGGCCATCCACTAAACCACGAATTTGGTGTACCGGAGGGTTATGAGCAATTGACCCTCGATGAGAAGGCCATGATGACACGTACGCTTCCACCTGGCCCAATGTATTCTCGCTCTATCACCAATCACGGGGCGAACATTGGTATTTCTGGGTTAGTTCTCTCCCTCCCTCTCTTTTTCTTATATTTTATTGATTGTTGTCATTCACTATAGATCTACCATGCCAAGTGGACTGGTTAGTAATGCCGCATTCCCTTATCATTTCGTCGTTGAAGGACACCCACCGTAGGGCGTTCAGTTCTCGTGTCAAAAGAATGGAGGTGCAGTTCTAGTCATCAATTCTGAGGCTCATCGTAAGGATTCTCTGCAACACGATGCATTTAAGAAGTATATGCGAAAACACCTCACATCTTGGTTAAAATTCGCAAATACCAGACCCAATTCTAGAGGTATATCGCAAAAGATCTTATATTTGTGACTGGTGCGTACACCATATTAATTCAGGAGTCAGTCGATCGATGTCATTCTAGGCCACGATAAAACTGCAGAGTGGGCTGTTGCGGCATTTTCACGACGCTCGACATCAGGTGATTAGCAGAGTTTACACATAGAAGCGTCATTGCTTGATTTTTCCCTGTTGTTCTCAAGGTGGAGTTCAAGCCCAGGCCAGTGTCCCGAACGCGGGAGGGGTAAATTTCTCAACTTGGGGAAGTTGGACGGGGTCAACGTCAGAATTCCAAGCATTACATTTTTGATCTTGGATTGATTGACACGTTTGATTTCTAGGAGTCCACATTTGAATTCTGGCCCTCGAGAACCTCGTAAGTCGACTGAACTGGTCACACTTTCAGAGTCTGGAAAAGTTGGTCGTATGAATCCCGTCGCAGGCTTCGGCGATTATGATCAATGTATATTCCTTCGGGGATTCTGGATGAAGGTTCGATTCCTCAACACAATGTGGCCCAGTAGCCTCATTGGCCTTGGGCGAGTTTACCAAAGTCTGCCGACCGAACCCAGCTCAGAGGATGAGTCGGATAGAGATGAGAAACCTGCTTCTATGGAATTGCTTGACTATATCCTCCAGGTCCGCCATTGTTTAATTCTTCTTCTTTATTTATGTTTATACAATGTACAGCAAAAGCCCGAGGCGTCTGTTGCTATTGTTCATGATGATGACCTGGCTGCAATTATAGATGATGTGAAATTTCTTCATATAATGTTGTCACACTTCCCTGACAATTGCTGGGGAAGGAAAACGACACCATTGATTTTGATCTTGTGCTGAGTGAAGCCTCTCCACCTATCGTTGTGGACTTGGAAGGAGGTTCGTCCGACACCTTCCCTTACCGTTACTTCTTGCGGAATAATGAATAACTTTAACTAGTTGGTACTATCTCATTCAATGGTTCTGCAGCGACTGGGGTAGATCATTTGACCAGATTGGGATGAGACATACCCCTAAAAGTGACCAAAGTATGCTCTGATCGTAACGCACCTTTTCGCTCGTCTGTCTGCACCTTCTTACACATATTTTTTGATTCGCGAGTTTGAGCTGATATTTTAACCTGTGCTTTCAAGAGCAATGTTCTATAGATTACCAAATATATATTTTCACTTTAGCAATTAAAGTATCCTGACCTTTGAGCATATTATGGTGTCTTGATCTGTATCATTGGACACTTACAGTCTCATACCTGTGCTGCAGATATCTACTTGTGTGCGACATACCAGTTTCCCACCATCAGCCCAAACATTGCCACGTAAGCTGCTTGGCCCATTTCTTTTCGCCTTCGATTCGATCCCATGTCTGGGATGTGGTTCACGTGTATGTGTAAATTATTCCTGAACCAATGCGTGTGCGGTCTCTGGGCATGTCCTAAAGCATCCGCTGACGGGTCCGTGAATTCGCTTAACACTCCACACTCCTCGTGGCTTTCTGAATCAGCCACCATAAAGTCGTTGCGGTTCTCACGGTCCTTGTTATAGCTTTTCAGGGCTCCAAAGCGCTTCTGCAGCTCAAGCTATGTTTGGTCGAGGTAAGAACTCTCTCTGCTCGACGACTGTGATCACAAAGAAAAAAGTTTGCAGCCGTGTCATAGCTCTCAACACTTGGTTCTAGCGCACGACGAAGAATCACACCCAAGGAAAGAAGAAGTAGTCCCAAATGGCCGCGGCTCACGCTATTTATGCCGATGAAATGACAACCTTGATGCACGGTACGCAGTCTTAATGTCGTCCCTGAATGCTCGGCTCTCTCTGAGTGTTGGTTTTAAAGGCTATCCGTTATGGGAGCCAGAATGCCGCCCTGGAGTATCGATAGCAGATGTTGGATACATCAGGAATGGTCGCTTTTGTCGTTTGTTCAATGCCTCGTTGCCCCCAGGCCATCCGCTAAACGAATTCGGTGTACCTGAGGGTTATGAACCATTAAATGTGGACGAACGTGCCATGGTGCGGCGTACGCTTCCTCCCGGCCCCATGTTTTCTAGTTCTATTACCAACCGTGGGGCTAACGTTGGCGT
The DNA here is from genome assembly GCA_003314545.1 of Ramaria sp. MG151. Classification (NCBI taxonomy): domain Eukaryota; kingdom Fungi; phylum Basidiomycota; class Agaricomycetes; order Gomphales; family Gomphaceae; genus Ramaria; species Ramaria sp. MG151. The sequence continues at coordinate 3,762 of QMFG01007396.1, read as the reverse complement.
AACTGGGTCAGTTCTCTTCCTTATTTCCCTTTTGTTTCTTATCGACTGTGGTCGTTTGGTATAGGTCCCTCCTTCAAGCAGGACTGGTCAGTAGTGTGGTATTCCTTTTATTATACGCGCCCTTGAAGGATTTTGTTGCGGATCACAGGGGTTTCAATTCTCGTGTCAAAAGAATCGAGGTGCAATTCTTATCATCAATTCTGAGGCACGCCGTAAAGACTCGGAACAACGCGGCGCATTTAAGAGATACATGCTCAAATACTATAAGTCTTGGTACACGTTCGCAAATACTGAACCCCACTGCCGAGATATCTCGCAAAGTGATCTCGTTTTTGTGACTGGTGCGTGCACTCGTGTAATCAGTGGACCTAGTGACCAATGGTATTCCAGGGTGCGATAACACTGCGGATTGGGCCGTCGCAGCATTTTCAGAACGCTCAACGTCAGGTATGTGTCATTTATACACATAAAAGCTTGACCCATTGATCTATCCCCATTACTCTAAAGGTGCCATTCAATTCCAGGCAAGCTTCCCGAACTTACCAGGGGCAAGTTTCTCGGTCTGGGGAAGCTGGACGGGGATAACGTCAGAACTCTCTACATGGCATCACTTACCTTGTAGTGATTCATATATTTGATTCCCAGGAGTCCACATTCGAACTGTGGTCCTCAAATATCACGAAGGTTTGCCGCACTGGCCACAATCTCTGGAGGAGAAGTCGGCCATGTGTGTGCCGCAGATCTCGGCGAATACGATCAGTGCATATTCATTCGAGGACTTCGGGTGATGGATCGGACAGAGCAAGTCCGCCAAAAGATTGGACTCAAGGTTTCTGGTAGCTCTGGGGGTTTAGAATTGCTTCAGCAACCATGGATGTCGCGTAGTTCATCTAGTGATTCCAGCCATACTGTCAAAACCAGGTCCAATTCAGTGAATAAACAGGGCGGCTCGAAGGATGTCGAAGCTGTGTCAAATGAGGTTGAGAACTGTGCTCCTGTGGAGTTATTGCTTGCATATATACTTCAGGTCAGCCGCTACCTGAAGATCCGCTTTTTTAAAAACTTTTTTTTACTCCTTTTATAGCAAAATCCCAAAGCATCTGTTGCCATTGCACACGATGACGACCTGGTTGAGATCATAAAAGTGAGGTTTTTGTTCATATAAGTAGTCTCACCTTCGCCTGACTATTGCTGGGAAAGAAAAACAATTCCCTTGATTTTGGTCTTATATTGAGTAAAGTTTCTCCGCCTGTTGTCGTCGACTCGGAAGGAGGTTTGTCCAGCACATTTTTTATATATGATTCACCCAGACGAAGTCCTTTTTTTCAGTTGGCACTATCTCGTTCGATGCCGTAGACGTCCTTCCACCAAGTGACCAGGATAAGGATCAAAGTGCAGATGGCTCGCATTCAAGTGTATTTTCGAAATCAGACCAGTTTGTATACGGGTCTGAATTGCAAAAGAAATCTCCTTCCCAACCTCGACGCCGATCAGCACGCACTCACGGTGGGACTGCAAAGCCCGACAGCGCAGGCTATGATGAGCAACAAGAACGCATAAAAGCGGAGATCAACGCTGTGCAAGCACGACTGGTAAGCTATTCGCTGTGCGCGCCCTCCGAATCGCCCTCATGTTCCCAGAATGAGACACAGGACAAGTTATCGCTGATATCGAAGAACGGGCGTGGAGCCGAGCGTCAGGCATGCCTTCGTGCAGAGCTAGACTCGTTACGGAATCAGCAATTGGCCAGTAAAGCAGCTCGCGACGCGACGACGGCTGAGCTCAAGACAGCCCAAGAAGAGCTCCGCATCAAGGTTCTACCCAAGTTGCTCTACGTTACCCTATATTGACCTCAAGTGTATAGATCAAGGATCTCCATGGTATGGGGAAGAAGTTACCTGCTAAGAGCATCGATGAGCTGGAGTCAAAGACAAGGTATATATCTGATTCTCGCATGACATTAGGTCTCAATTTTAGGACTCCCAGAACGCTCGATCGGAAGGTCGAAGCTGGCAACATGGGTTTTTCGGAAGAAAAGAAGGTTGTGGGCGAACTCAACAAGCTAAGGCGATCGCAGACTGCTGTGGAATTCTATCAGACATTGCAAGCCAGCGTGGAGACAGACCGAGAAAAGGCCGATAATCTACGAAGACGGCTGGATTCTCAGCCAGAAGACCTGTCTGGGCGGTTCGAAGCTGTGAGGGCGGAGCTTGACGCCCTTCGGAGAGAGCGCGATCAGTCCTTTGCTAATCGTGATGAGCTATTTCGCGAGCGTGACGACTTGCAAAAACAGTTGTCGGTGTTGCATGAGCGACGTCGACAGGCTGCCGAACATTTCCGGGAGGAACGCAACCAGTATTGGCAGAAGCTAACGGAGGACCGCGCTCAGGAAGCCGAGCAGTTGCGGGCAGAAAAAAGTGCCCAGGAAGAACAGAAGCGGGCAGAAGCACGAGAACGTCTTTTGGAGAGGGCACGTGCCCCTGCGTACGCCGCTGAGATTCGAGACTGCCGTAGTCTGCTGGAGTATTTCTCTGGCAAGGTGGATAATTCCGCGGGACATAGTCAACCAGCGGCGACAACGCAGCCGCCCTCCAGCGAAAACCATCCAGGCCCTGGCTGGGTGCCATTAAAAAAGAAAACAGAAGAGGACACTTTCTTTGTTGGGGGAAAGGGCAAAGCAAAGAAAGGGCAGCGACGGGGAACTTCGTCAACGGTGGCAGCTCCATCGAGGGTCAGTATACCTTTGGGGATCATGACGACACTCATGTCGCTCGCAATTGCACCCCCTACCACGACCGCTGAGATACCTGCAACCATCGAGGATATTAAAAAGAAGATCGAATGGTTCGAGGGTACGTAACAAGTCCCACATGGCTGTCTGTAGTACTGAGGTTTCCTTTTCAGCCACCCAGACAGAGGCAACGGAAGAAAACGTAGCACGGATGCAAGAGAGTTTGCAACGGATAGGACATGCTACGACAACGCTAAACAGAAGTATAACGACTTAGTCATTTGTTATATCCCATGTATACCATATTTGGAGTTACTGTACACTTTGTATCTCATACGCCTGGATTGAAACTCCGACCTCTCCGCCACCGCAAAAGCCGTTTGGATGGCTGCCCCTTCTGCTCCCCGCTCCACTGTCACCGACTCGCAGCACATGTCCGCCGATAATGGCACCCCTGCGTCCGAACGTGTGCTGCTGGACACGCCGCGGGATGATGTTCCCCTTGGATCCTCTGGTCAATACATTCCTTCTACAAGAGTAATTGAACTCGAGACGCTGCTCCGGCAGCGGGACGCACAGAATGAGAAATTGACCGTAGGGATATCGCGGTACTCTACCGTCTCCGAAAAGGCTACTGAAACACGCGGATACGCAGGTTGAGGTGACGACGTTACGACGCTACCTGGCGAAACAGCCTGCACCGTCTACGGCGGAGGCAGTGACTTTGCCCCCGCCGCTGCTGTCGCTGCTTCTCCCGTATATGGTAGATCCGGTGGCTGCGGAGCCCTCGAACTCGAGCTCGAACTCGGTGCTGGTGGCGCTGACGCAGCGTGCGAAGCTGCTGCAGGAGGAGAATGACGAACTGTACGAGCTGCTCAAACATAGCGAGACCGGTGGGCTGAAGGAGGAGGTGCGTGGGCTGCGCCGCGCGATGCGGCGGATGGAAGGCGCGCTCACTGGTGAGTGGCGCGCGTGCGAGCATCTCACATTCTCTTGTAACAAAAAAGCGGTTCCATTGACATGCACTTTTT
>QMFG01007391.1:0-19929 GCA_003314545.1 Ramaria sp. MG151 | reverse complement strand
CATTTTCAGGAGCAAAGTGTCAGCACTAAAAATTCGCATACACTGACACAACACTTGTAACAGAGATAAGAGTGCAAACTTAACAAATTCGAGATAAATGTTGAGTCAGGTAAATCACTTGAATTGAAAGCAAACGGCCGGTGATGATTTGCTAGTGAAGAAGTGGTTGCAGAGATATAGAGAGATAGATTCAGATAATAGGAGACTTGTGGAGTTTTTACTGCCTTGAATTGTACCAAGAACTACAAGCATATTTAAGTGAACAGCTACCTAGTGATAGTCCTTTGTGATTCCAAGAAAATAATGGGGTGATGGAGCGGTTCTGGGGTTGCAATCAACATGAGGGAGGAAATGCACAAATCTGTAACCAAAACCTATCTAAAGCACCTGAAACCAATCAGTGTGCTATGGGAACTACAGATCATGTATTCAACAAGTTTATTAGATAGAAAGAACAAAGAAAAAGATGAGGAAAAATTCTGAAACTCCATTTCAAAGTTCCAGGCGCTTGTTTAAATGAAAAAGAAGCGATCGGCTTCGTTCAGGGATTGGTGATGCTAGGGGTGATTTGAAATGGTGAATATATTGTCATATGTGTGTTTAAAGTGTTTCAGAGCCATGTGGAGGCCCATCGAGGGCTATTTCAGCCTGTTCATGTCCAAAGTGCATATATGCACACATTTGTGCTTGCGTGGCCTCGGGAATATATTGTCGATTGACTCTAAAAATATAAACAAAATGTATTCTAAGGCATGAAGCCTTGAATTGAAGTTAATGATATTTTTCTGTTTTTATTCAAGGCGGCGTCTCTGATGCATCAGTGGATTATGTAATCCAAGTTTGCACAGTAGATAGATAAATAATAACACTTGCCACTGCACTTGTCTCTCTTCTTGCATTCTCACCCAAAACCACTGGCCACTAGCATTCCTCTTGATGAATCTTCTCCCCATCTCTGCTATTCCACTTCCAGCCCAAAACAGACAATAGTGCATATCTGGAGATACAGAGACACCAGAGCCTTAAGTATAAGGATAAATTGCTCTTCTCATGTGAGTCCAAACTATAATAACCTTTTTGCTGTCCACTGACATTTATATTAGGTTAGGGGTATACACCTTATATGCTGGAGCCACATCTGACCATCAATGCATCTGCTTTTTGTGTCTGCTTTTTCTTTGGTTCCTTCATTGACTCCACCTTCGCAGTTCTATCTTGGCCATTCTCAAGCTACATTTGGAATTGTCTCCTCTTCATTTTTTCTGCCACATAAACTCCATCGTCACTCACCCATGCCAGAGCTACAGATGGCTGTTGTTCAATATGCTGCTTGCTATCGCACTAACCACATCGCGGCTTCATCCGACTATCAAGAAAGTGTGGGTACAGAGGCATGCTGTGGCAGCAGCTTCATCTCAGCTATGGTAGTAATGCCTCGGGTTATCACTCTAGCTGCTTTTCCTGTCTGTCTTTTACTGTCACATCATCTCATTGCTTACACTGATACTACACCCTATTCCATGATCTTTTTGTCGTTGCCGCAGCTTCATCTGGGCTAATTCTTCATTCCATCACCTTGTCTTTTGCCATCTCTGCAAGTGAATCCTCTGATGCACCGTGGCACTTCCTAATTGCTTCCCTCAAATCATGGGTGTCTTAATTGTCTTCTACTCTGCTTCATCTTCATGAAGCTCTGCCGCCTGACTTCCTTTCTTTACATTCTACTTCTAACCCACACTCACATCTCTGCTAAGGAAGAAACTTCCCTTGCTCCTCATATACTTGCTGGTCTTTGTCTCCGGCAGTAACGTGCTGGTTCTCAGCATTGGGAGCGATGGAACATAGTTTAGCGCATGACACGGGTCCCATTTTATTCTTGCATTGTGTTTTGATCATGAGGTTGTTCAGATTCAGAACATAACAACTAGTGAATCAGCGACTCATTGAATTCTATAAAATATAGATGCCGTTGATTAAATTATCAAGCTTAAGGGAAATGTCCTGACCTTGAAATGAGGTTATACTAAACCACTAGCAATACTGCTGAATAGCCTCCAAGACCAAGGTGAACTATGATGAGATCCTGGGGAGTTTCTTAAGACGTGGGACATAATAAGAAATTGAAATATTTTTATATTTATTTTATATTTTATTTGAGTTTTATTTGATGTTTTTGACCAAGTTTCTTAAACATGCACAATAAGCGCTTGTTTTGATATTTAAGCGAGAATGTATTGAGATGGGGGATGTGCTGATGCGGATGCAAAATATCAGTGCTTAAATTTCGCGTACTGTAACACGAGCTATGCAGATAGAGATAGGACTTTAACTTAGCTAAATTGAAGTAACAGTTGAGTTGTATAGATGCTTTGATTTGAAAGCAAATGGCCGGTGACAATTTGCTGACAGTAAAGCAGTTGCAAAGATATAAAGCTAGATATTCAGAATATGGGAGACTTAGTGGAGATATACTGCCTTAGATTATAGTGAGAAATACAAGTGTATTTAAGGAAAATGCTATCTAGGGTGAGTCTCTTGTGGGTGAATGAGAAATATCAGGGTGGTGGAGCGGTTCTGGGGTTGGAATCTACATGAGGGGAGAAATGCACAAATATGGAACTAATTACTGTTAAAGCACCTGAAACTGATCTGTGTGTCTTCAGAACTACAAATCATACATACTACAATTTGTTTTCAGTTAAAAGAACAAGGGAAACAGAGAGATAAATTCTGAAACTCCATTCAAAGTTCCAGACACTTGTTCTAAGTGAAATGCAAGTGTTAGGGCTTTGGTCATTGATTGGCAATGATAGGGGTGAACGGAAATGGTTTATCAATTGCTGCATTGATTTTTGGTAGCATTTCGGAGTCGTGTGGTTGCTGATCAATGGCTATATTAGCCCATTCATGTCCGAACATGTTTATGTGCTCATTCCTGCTCGATTGAGCTCAGAGTTGCTTGGCCAGTTGAATCTAAAAATATAAACAAAAGATATTCTAAGGCTAGAAGCCTTGAATTGAGTTGGGTCTTGTTTTTGTGACTATTTTTCTTTTTATTCTCTGCTAGGTGGCTCTGCTGATCCATCAGAGTGATTATGTAATCTGATGCTGCAAATAGTAATAACAGGACAGGAGTGATTCATTGGCGGACACTCCTCCTTTTCTATTTGGTAACATTATGCGAGTGTATTTGAATAGCTCCCAAAAAAAAAAACACTATAGCTAACCACTCGTTCACTCCACCAAAGAAAAAAAAGTGAAAGCTGAATACACAGGAAGACACTAAGTGAGTGATACCATCGTTATGGGTCAGATGTAGCTCTGTGTCAAAATACGTGAAGCAGTGTTCTCTCGGTTTTCATGTGACTGCTCAAAGTCATTATCAAGGAAGCAGCGAGGTGGCTTAAAGAGGCTTGACACAGGGTTTGTTATTATTTATCTACCTGCCGCACAAAGATTACATTATGTAATCTACTGATGCATCAGTAGCGCCGCCTAGAATAAAAATACAAAAACAGCACAAAAACACTATTAATGTCAACTCAAAGCCTCAGGCTTTAGAGTATATTCTGTTTACATCTTCAGGGTTATTTGGCGAATGATCCCCGAATCTATGCAGGGATGAACATGCACATATATGCACTTTGGACACGAACAGGCTCCAATAGCCACCGATCGAGCCCCGCATGGCTCTGAAACACTTCCAATCATCCATACGACAATCCAACTTCTATTCCTGACCACCCCTATCATCACCGATCCCCGAACGAAGCCGATCACTTCGATTTCATTTAAACAAGCGCCCAGAGCTTCGAAATTGAGTTTCACAATTTTCTCTTCTCTTTTCTCTTGTTATTTTGACTGGATATAGTAGTTAAACACATGATCTACATTTCCTACCACACTACGATCAGTTTCAGATGTCTTGAATATGTTTTTAGTACATTTTTGTGCATTCTTCCCCTCATGTAGACTGCAACCCCAGAATCGCTCCATCACCCCAATATTCTTCTTGGAAACACAAAGGACAATTATTAGCTAGCTCTCCATATAAGCACACTTGTAATTCTTGTCAGAATCTAAGGCAGTATAACCTCCACATCTCTGGCACAGTCTCCATCTCTTTGCTTGATATCTCTACAACCCTTGCTTTGTTAACGAATCGTCACCGGCCATTCATCATCATTTCAATTGTTCTATTTGACTCAGTGGCTATCTCAAAACCGATAAGTTTGCGCTATCTACCTATCTACAAGTCCGCGCTACTGTACGTGAACTTTAGGCACTGACATTTTGCTCCTGTATCAGCGCATCCCCCGCGTTAGAATTCATATACTGCTTAGATTATCTCATGGGCGCTTAAAGATCGCCTCAAGCAAACTTGAAGAAAACATCAAAACAAAACAAATAAAATAAAATAAAATATATAAAAATCCCCATTTATTTTCTTATTAGGGTTGTCTTCACCGACGCAATTGTACTGGACACCAGGATTAATACACCACTCTATTCACTAGTCATTCAATTTGTGCCTTTCCACTTTGTTCTGGAAAGAGAAGGTGAGCTACAAAACATGGGATAGACTATCAAGCTGCCCAGAAGGGCAATTGTCAGAGCTAGATGAGCTGGCTGGCCACCTCCAACCAGCTTAGCTTGGGCCCCACCACACGATGGAGCAACGCTGATGGAACGGCTGAGCCAGCACCCCCAGACCGTAACATACACTCTAGAACTGGTCCCAAAGAGATCAAGGATTCATCAATGAAACCTGAACAAATCAGACAAGGCTCAATATGATCTTTAACTAAAAGCTGGAAGCACAGGAAGATGCCAACCAGATGATCCATAGACAAAGATTGTCACAGGTCAGATGGCGGTTATCATGTGGTTGAATGGTTCTATAGACGAAAGTTTGCCGTACGAAGGATCGACTCGATGTGTATAGCGCAAATAGAGTAGGAATATCAATATGTCAAAAAAAAATTGATAAGTCCCGAGGAGATTGCAGATAAGAGGCGACTACAAGACAATTTGATGGAAAGACTTAAAACAAGGAATGTGGTGAACGGATTTAACAATCAGTTACATATTTTCGTACTACATTGGCAGTACTTATACAAATATTCATGACTAAATGACAACGAGACTAGCCTGGCCGCAGTTTTCGCCGCTCCGAGAGCTTCCTTCGTTCATCAACGTCGTGGCTTCCCCTGGTTTGTTTGGTAAACACCTCCCTTCCGCTAGACTCTCCTTCACCGGATTTGCTATCTTCTCACTTCCAGTATCGTCCTCTACCCTTTCTAGCGCGAAAACGATGGATCGCAGCGCATTGACTGCTTGTCGCGGGACTCCTCTGTACTGCGTGACTTGGAATATCGCGATGGACATCGCTTCGGTTGTCCAGGGCGTGCCTGGGACTATTTGTATTGTGCGATCTCTTGCCCTGAGGGGTTGATTATGTCTTAGTGTGTAAGCGTGTCCGGGTCCGCCGCCACGCTCTGGTGGCCGGCCTGCCCGTCATCTGTACGTCTCTTTTCTCCTGCGCCTTCTGCTGTCATCGCCTGCTCTGTCTGTGTGAGAGGTGTATCTAAGAGGTTTGTCTACATGCGTACTACTGCAAGAGGTAAAGAACTAATAACTAATACTTCGCTTTTTCGACGGTGGTGGTCGGAGTTCAAAGCCCTCGACCAACATACAGGTCTCCCTGATGAGTATGGAAACAACAGCGAGATCGAAACTTAAACTATTGAAGCTTCAGAATTTTCAACTCGTTGCAGGTACCACGGTATAAACATACCTTCAACTCGTGGCGCTTAGATCCCCCCCTCCTCAGTGTTGCCAGCCACTGAGGAGATGATTTGCAAAAACAGGGACAGGACGCGACACCAATGTTGCAGAATCCAAGGACCAGAAACATGGCTCCACCATTCACAATTCGAACTTCGAATTCGGAACTTTGCCCCATGTCTATCTCACCTTCAAACGCGCCGTGACTCAGTAATGGGACGTCCAGATCTTGGAGCCATGTCATTGCTATGGAGAACCATGGATCTTGGTCAACTTGAAATGTCCCACTCGTGCTCGTCATCTTGGATATATATAAAACATTGGTCGCTGAACGGTCCATTGACAAGCTGATACTCTTCCATTTATCTTTTATGAGTGTGAGAGCGTCAGACACTTATCACAACATTGCTCAATCGTTGAAAGTTCTAGAAATGTTCTCTCGTGTCTTTCTTGTCGTTCTAGAACTGTATGTGGCACTCTACAAGACATTGATTGAAGTCACTTCCCAGCTCAATAGTAGTCAACCGAACTGTGTTCAGTTCATTCGTTCGAGATTCTTATTCTACTGATACTGCATCATATGAAGAGACTTGGTCATCAAAATCATCTTCAGAGTCGTCACAATTCCATAGCACCCTTCCATTTCAATATTATTCCACTGCTCTGTTTTCCTCACAGTTGAGAAAGAACAGGGAAAAGGTATCTGGAAGAAGCGACGATATTGAAGAAAAACAAACTCAAAGAGTGCTCCTGTTTAAACAAGGGCACGAAACTGACATACACCTCTACCGCTGCAATGACGCAGAATACGCGAATGTTTAAGGGTTGGTCCATATGTCAGTGGAGAACTGTTTCTCGGGAGTTTGAAACCCACTGTTTGACTCACTTTTACTTGATGATCTTGGTCGACTCATCGTCTTCGAGCTAGTTCTATCAGTGCGGCTCTAGGGTGGTTGTTTGAACCTCTGACATCCATGCTCTTCCCTCATGCGGTACATTTCCCCGAATTTTCCATCCTTACAAGTGACATAGAATTTCATGAGATATGATTGTCCAACAAGGAATTTGTTGGAGTGAATCCTAAGAACTACTATGCTGAAGGATAATCACAGACACTGGAGAACAGATGGTGAAAGCTCTGTTAAAGAGAGCATTCCCACGTCTCCAGGGATTAATGGCGCGGGCGCTTACATAATAAGCGCCCATACAACGAGCAATAATTAATCTCAACAGAATTCCATTATCATGATTGTTGAAAGAACACACAATGGACTTATATTTCTTGAGTTTTTTCTATCTTTAATTCTATTTTTCTTTTATCTTTTATCACACAGACACTACCATAATTCCAATCATATCTCTTTCTATCCTTCATCTTTTCCTATTTACAACTGCCAAACACGAACATCCCAATCCACACACAAACGATCCGTACACGAGACGCGCCCAGATCCACATGCGAGTACTCTGAGACACGAGCACCGAGGCGCATCGAGAACACGAGCCGTGAGACATACCACAAACGAGATACCGAGAATCACGCACCGAGAAACACAAAACGAGACATATCGAGGCATACGCGAGACACGCGCACCGAGACACACCGAGAATACGAGTCGAGATGCACCGAGAAGACGAGAACTGAGTCACATGCGTAAACCAAGCCATACAGAGCACCGAAACACGAGATACATTGCGAGACACCGAGAATGAAGTAAGAATAACAAATGAGACACAAAGAACAAAACACGCACCTAGACCTCGCACCAGCTCCTATCAATGACGGCTCCACAGTTCTAGAGACTCATAGCATCGGCTCTACTCGTCGGAAATGCAGATAGCAGAAGAAATATGCAGGGGCACGCGAATTCAGAGCGAGACAGTGACACGGACACTACTTTTCACATGTATGATTCAAAACTTTCTCCTATTCTTTTATGTATATAAGGACTATCTAAATAGCTAGAATATCAAGCTGTATCTTCGTGTGTACAAGACCAGCAGCGAGTTTTAAGTCTTTTATCCGAGTTCTTTAATCACATCACTTCTATCTTATCACAGGACTTTCTAAGTCCAACGAGTCTATTCGATTATTCTATTCGACGCTCGACCACGAACGAACGCTTTTCAACTATCACCCATTTGACGCGACATCAAATGATTCGCCGACGCGTCACCGCCGCGCGTTCCAAACACATCACGTGATCAACGCGTGAATCACGAACGCATCAACATCGCGACACGACTACGCGTCACAAATGCGATAATAATTAATATTTTATTATCCTATTACTATTTAATCCCCATCTCTTAATAGTGATGTCGTTGCTGCTGTGAAAAACCACAAACAACATTGCTATGAATGAGCGCCTGTTCTTACGTGTCACTCATTGTCCAACTGACCAATAATAACACTTGTGTACATAATCATCCTTACTCTAGGGGATCATGTACCTGAGCCGAGATGCCGAAATGAATGAGTCAAGCCCTGGCGCTCACAGGTTCAATTCCTAATACAAACGGAAAGCATTCCTTGAACTATTTATTAAGTCCTCATTCTGTTTGGCATTGTCCCACTAAGGCTTATAAACTGATACCCTCGAGAATGTTAGGATGGAAATTGAATAAAGATATGGACTTATTCCTTTTATTATTTTTCTTTTGATATCTCTTTTATTTCTACCAGCATTCCCATCACATCCCCACAATCTTTCTCATCCATCCTACACTCCAAGTCACGGGGAAACATATCCCACATGTCCAGAACATTCCGCTGCACCATTGAAATCATTCCGAGTCAAAAAACCGATCCCACAACAAGTGGAGTCGAGTTTAATTATCATTACAAGCCAGGAGGGCCCTATCTCCACTAAAACCACTGAGAACATTTATCCAAGACAAGGGAGCTGCATATATGCGGTCCAAACAAGCCTCCTACACCCTTAAACATCCCTGGAAGTATTCCCCCGGCTCCTATGTGACTCCACAACTCAAATCCCCATAAGTGACTCTATGGACATCCAGGGGCAAGTCCCCTTGACTTTTTCCTATATATATATATAATATATATTTTCCTTTTCTTAATAGATCAACTTTCCATTATTCCACATCTATTTCAACCCAGAACAAGCTCTACTACTTCACATTTAACCCCCTTTTTTATCCTGAACATTTATGAACATTATTCTTCCATATTCCACCCCTAGCCCCATTATCATCCCTTTTCCCTATCTCATGACATTTTTCCAAGAATAACATGCCTTAAAACCCCTGAACTCTTTTGTATATAACAAGGACATTATCTACAGAAAATATCATCAAGTTTTACTGTTTATTTTCGAGTCTTGAAGTTGAAATTCCTGTCAAGAGTGCTTTTATCACTCTCTGTCTAAATTGCACTTGCTGCCGCCTCTCTTAATTTTTAACAGAAAAGAGTGTGGAATTCCAGAGCCAAGTATTCTATAGGCTTATTTGGATTCTGAGGACTAAAAAAATTGGAAGGAATCCTTGCGGCAATCAAATTTTTCACAGTGAGTTCATCAATCCTTTCATGAAGCTGACCAGCTCTGCAACTCAGTCTTTGAAGAAAGGGTGGAGTTTAGTGAGGATATGATTCCATCATTAATAGCAAGTTATGGTTATGTTCGCTGAACTTGGAATAATGCAAATGGCCTTTGTAGGACTTTCCTGTGTATAGAAAAGGTTAAGTTATCTTGGGATGTGGAAGCGGAATGCAGTACTCCTTGTTGAAATGGGTATGTTCATCTAATTAATGTGGATTGATGCTACCCTGGGTAGGTGCATTGGGATGGGATGATCACTCAACATTACTGTAAAATGGACCGACAGGACACTTTGCCATTGCTAGGTTTGCACTGGCTGGGGTGGACAGTCGAAGGGAATATGGATGTTAGATGGGACTAGACCTTCTCTGTAATTCATTCCACTCTGATAATTGTTCCATAACTACTTTTAAATAGAGATTAAGCTCCAATTTTAAATCAAATAATACCGGTCTGCATTCTTTCGAAATTCTTCAGGCTGCATCAACCGGCCCTGTGTTCAATACCAGCTCCTCTGAATCCAACAGCCACCTTGTTCAAAATCAGAGTGAAAAGTGCTTCCCCAAGTTCTGCAACTCTTTCCTAGCAGGTGTACTCTCCACCTCTCCCAAACTCCGTCCGGCCCAAGAAAACTCATCGAGGTCGATGTGGTCAGTGTCAGACGACTGTAGCTCCTGGAGCTCAATGTCATAGGGCGAGGATATCCCAGTGTCGAGAGTCTCAGTGATACTCCAATCGTGAAATTCATCCATGACAGCATTGTGAATCCGTTGTGTGGCTGCATGAAAACTTTCTATGGGTTGGGGAGACGAACGGGTGCCACCATTGGGATGTGCGTTCTTCTCTAGGAGGTCCAAATGGATGCAACAGATGATGATAACGGACAGGCTATATGCAGTGTCAGTCAATCAACCTGAATGTTTGTGATTTGGGCCTCTGGATTGGAGTAAGGACATCAGAAATGGTAGGCTGTTGGGAATAAATTAAACTAAATTTTCATGAACCGGATGATGGAGCATTTACTCGTAAAACCTGTAGTAATCACACATAAACAAATCCAACAAATAAATGAATTACTAATACCTTCTGTAGGATGGTGGCTGTTAGTGTTACTGTAAGCACAAAACTGACCGAGTGTCAGACACTGTCAGGGGACAACCTGTTTTCACCGAAATCTCCACCTCTACGGCCTTCACACATACCAAGCACAGACCCGAGGTGTGAGAACCTCGGTCCGAAGCCTCGGGTCATTGACCCGAAGCCCCTGATCACCAACCCGAAGTCTCGGGCCTCCGGTCCGAAACCTCAGACCACCTCAGGTAGGGCCCGAGACCTCAGTCCACCTCGGAGGTAACCTGAACCTTGGACCCAAACACCTGGCCCGACATCCGACGTTCATCAGGGATAGATTACCTTATGGGGATAGAAGTTGGGCAGGGTTGACAGTGCGTAGGGATGCCCCTGGTTGGGCGGTAGGTAGTCATATATAGTTGTATCACTGGTAGAGGGGACCCTTAGACTTTTCTCTTTGGATTTCCCCTCTGCTAGGTGAGAGTTTCCCTTTATTGTATTTTCCTGCCTATATATATCTTTGGATTTCCCCTCTGCTAGATACCTACGGGTGCTAGGAGGGTTGCCCTTACAGACACTGTGTTGAACAACAATTGTGAAGCATATACCCATATCGCATAACACCTAGATTATTATTAGCCACTGTAAGCGATAAGAATGGTATGACTTACTTTGTTCGACCAGAACTCCAGTTAGCGACTTCGACTGGAACTCGCTTAACTCCCTCAGGTGGCCCAGGGTATTAGACAGTATCACTGCAATGACTACCATGTCAAAGATGTTAACAATAGATAGTTAATGAATCCCCCTTGAAATCACAAGAGTAGTCTCACCCCTGCAAACAAAGCCAATAAATATGTCATCAATAAACATTCATCATCACTCACAATAGCAGCTTGTTCAGCACCGCATCAGTTGGTGTGCAACTATCATTGATCACATTATGCTATTATAGAAATTATAGCAAGAGAACCAAGAACAAACAGTGACATACCACATAACACATGACAATCCCAATAAAGAGAAAACCAAGTACCAGGCTGACCGTTTTCTTGTAGGGAGAGATAGCATATATGCGGGCCATCAGCAGCCTTGGAATGGAAAATAAATGGGCACATCATACGGCTATCGGAGAAGTCATCACCATTTTTAGATTCAACTAGCCAAGCAACCCCAAGCACAATCAAGCACAAACAAATGTACGCATGTGTTCGGACACAAATGGGTTGATATAGCCATCAATTGGCAACCACACAACTCTGAAACACTACCAAACACCAATGTGGTAACAAGAAAACAATTCCCACACACCCCTATCATTGCCAATCCACGACCAAAGTGTGAATGCTTCTATTTCATTTAGAACAAGCACCCGGACCTTCAAATGGAGTTTCAGAATTTTTCTCTTTGTTTCCCTTGTTCTTTTAACTCGGAATAAATTGTAGCTTGCATGATTTGTAGTTCTCAAAGCTCACAGATTGGTTTCAGAAGTTTTAGACAGTAATTAGTTCCATATTTGTGCAATCCTTCCCTTATGTACATTCCAACCCCAGAACCACTCCACCACCCTCATATTTTTCATTCACCCCAAGAGACTCACACTAGCAACTGTTTTGTTTATATCATCCTCTCATTCCAATGCACTCTCTACTTCGTACTCGACTACCAGATGTCTTCTCAACAGAGCATTGAAACCTTTGTCCAGCAGGCATCAGATTTGTGAGTAACCAGCTCTGTTCAATGCCACCCAATCTTACAAGTTGGACAGTGTGGCCTTTCAATATGTCTATGCTGCTGCGCTCGGTGAGGCAAAGAGTAATCTTGCATAGAAGCCTTCATCTCACTGCTTTGAATAGTACTCCTTGTCTATGACATCCTTCTGATGTTTCCATATGAACTTAAACATATCTGGCATAGCAGATTCAAACTAGGACCTCCGTTATATATCTTCGCACGTTACCCGACCATTTTCATCCAGTTATATGTATTGATGCCATTTTCAACTCTCACAGTGAGTAGATAGTCTACAGAATGAACAGCACTCATATCTATGTCTAGTAAGCTTTTTGTGTTGCTTGACACAGTCTAATGTCAAAACAGCGCATGTAATGACTGGGTGCGAGTTTCTGATGCTATCACTGTTCTCCCACTCTCGGGAGTACAAGGTGACGATTTTTCCAGATACCAAACGATATGCTCATGTATTCCATTCCAGGTCTGCTAATGGCCCATGTATATGCTATCTCTCTCTACAAGAAAACGGCTAGCCTGGTACTTTGTTTTCTCTTCGTTGGAACTGTCACGTGTTATGTGGTATGTCACTGCTTGTCCTTGCTTGACTTGTTGTAATTATATGATAGTATACCTCGATCATTGATAGTTGCAACCCAACTGATACGGTGACGAAGGACCTGCTATCGTGAATGATGATTAATGTTTCTTGATGATGTGTTTAATGACGTTGTTTGCAGGGGTGAGACATCTCCTGTTTCACTATAAATAGACTAACTCTGTGATTTCCAGTTGACTTCATTAACAATCTATTTTTAATCATTTTTGACACAGTAGTCGTTGCAGTCACCCTTTCTAATACCCTGGGAAATCTGAGGAAGTTAAGAGTTCCAGTCAAAGTCGTTAACTCGATTTCTGGTTGAACAAAGCAAGTAATACCATTCTTATCGCTTATAGTGGCTAATAATAATCCAGGTGTTATGCAATATGGGTATATGCTTCATGATTGTTCTTCAATGCAGTGTCTGACACTCGGTCAGTTTTGTGCCCACTGTACACTAACATCCACAATCCTAAAGAAGGTATTACCAATTTATTTCTTTGTAGGATTTGCTGATGTCACAATTATCACAGGTCTTATGAGTAAATGCTCTGTTAGCCCCTTCATGAAAATTCAGCTTAATTTATTCCCAATAGCCTACCCTTGCTGTGGTCCTTAGTCCCATTCAGGATAGGTCAGAGGCCCAAATCACAAACATTTGGGTCAATTGACTGACACTGCATATAGCCTGTGCTTTATCATCATCTGTCGTATCTATTTGGACCTCCTAGAGAAGCCCGCACATCCCAATGGCACTACCCATTCGTCTCCCCAACCTATAGAAAGTTTCCATGCAGCTACCTGACGGAGTCACAACTCCATCATGGATGAATTCAGCGATTGGAGTGTCACTGAGACTCTCGACACTGGGATATCCTCACCCGATCACATTGAGCTCCAGGAGCAAAAGCCGTCAAACATGGACCATATCGACCTCAATGAATTTCCTTGGGCCGGACGGAGTTTGGGAGAGGTGGAGAGTATACCAGCTGGGGAAGAGTTGCAGAATTCGGGTAAGCACTTTCCACTCTGAATTTGAACGAGGCCGCTGGTGAATTCAGACAAGCTGATATTGACCACAGGGCCGATTAAGAAGGCTGAAGAATTTTGAGAGATAGATTGGGGTAGTCACCTTCTCGTTTGTAGATGCATACTGGCATTATTTAATGCAGAATTGAGGCTTAATCTGTATATAAAAGCAGGCTGTAGAACAGTCAGAAAGCAATTACCCCAAAGTTGTAATCCCAGGGCAGCAGCAGGCTCCTTGAAATAAAAATAGACAAAGCCTGCAAAGAGAGTAGAACAGGCAGGAGAAAGGCGTCTGAGGATGGGCAGGCTGGCCACCAGAAGTTGTAATCCCAGGGCAGCAGCAGGCTCCTTGAAATGAAAATAGACAAAGCAGGCGAAGAGAGTAGAACAGGCAGGAGAAAGGCAACTGAGGACAGGGAGGCTGGCCACCAGAGGGGTGGCGGTGGACCCGGACGTGCTTACACACGAAGACATAATGAACCTCTCAGGGACAAGTGATCACATGCTACTAATAGTCCCTGGCACACCATGGACAACAATGTTTATCGTGATATACCAAGCCACTCATGTACAAAGGGATTCTATAACAAGCAGTCTATTAGAATAAATAACTAATTAGTAATATTAATAAGCAGTACCGAAGACTGATCGGACAGGAAGGATCGGATATTGAAGGAAGTAACTAGAATATACTACCGGCATCACAAATAGTCCAGTAGATTACAAATAGTTAATCATTGCCTCTCTCTAGAGTATAAAAGCACTAGATAGAAGGACAACAAAGGAATAAGATATTATTTTAAAAAAGACAGAAATCCTCTAGTCTAACTATCCTACTGCATAAAGTCTAACACAGTCAACGCGCTGCAATCCATCTCATTCGTGCTAGACAGGGTAGATGATGATACTAGAAGTGGGAAGATAGCAGATTGGGTCCCATAGCAATGACATGGCGCCGAGCTCCGGACATTTTGCTACTCAGTCACGGTGAGTTTGAGGGTCAGATTGCGTTCCGAATTTGATGTCTGAATATTGGCAATAGCGGAGCTAAGTTTCCGGTCCGTGGGAGCTAATCAGATTCCGCGAAAAGTTCTGTCACTGGTCGTTTTAGGTCCTGTCTCCGCTTTTGGTGCCACGACTAAATGGGTCGTGGTGGAGGTACATTTATACGCTAGTTGAAGATTCTGAAGCTTTAATAGATTATGTTTCGATCTCGCTTTTGTTCCCATACCCATTCGGGAGATCCTTGTGTCCCATGCTCACTATGTTGGTCAGTTTGGTCACTGTCATTTATTTTTCCTCAAGGTCACATCCCACAAATACACTTGCACCTATACATCTTTGTAGAAGTACTTTATGCTGCCCAGGTGCTCTTCGTGGTTTGCTTCTATTAAATTAACAACAAGATCCGCTTATGATACTCCTCTACAATGAGTTCTACATCTTAGTGTAGCCAACATTCTCAACACCCATAGTCTCGTCTTTATCGCCATATGGGTATAATATAAGGACTGAAGAACAACCCTGCCATGATGCTCTCTCACTCACCTTCTCCATGTTTTCTTCCCCAGGCTTTTCACAAACTGAACCTGTGTTATAAAAGCTTTCATTGGACACTCCCCCACTCTCCACTTCCTCCCCCTGTTGCTTCTTGACACCTCAATCCGTTTCTATTGGAATGCGATTTTTATGGGTGGCGGCTTCCACCACTTGTTGTGCACATGGTAACTTTGGACATTCTTTGACATTGCTATGAGTCCCAATTCATCGAGAGACATAAACACGAAGGACATCTCCGTGAACCCATTGGGACAGCCTTGCTCTGGTCCAGACAGCCTAAGATGAGATGGGCTTGGAGTGGGCACTTCAAAGTTGTTCAAGCTGTGTGACGTCTGTCGCATTGTGGCTTGATAGGAAGTGCGTACCACATGGCTCGAACGATGAAAGCACTTCAAATATGAATTGCGAGTACAGGCGAGATGGAAGTAAGCCTGACATCGGCAGAGTTGCTGCGGTGCCTGAGGGTCGATCAAATTGGCCACGGTATCGGTTGCATTGCGATCTGATCGAGACACACACGTGGGTTTGATCGGCGCACACTCTTTCTCCTTTTCTATTTGGGAATTTTCTGTTTGGGAATATTAGAAAGCCCTCTATACATGCGATGGCAAACCATTCGTTCACTCCTCCACTCCAGAAATTGGAAAGCTGAATGTACAGGAAGATGCCGACTGGGTGATACAGAGACAAACCTTGTCAGAAGGCGGATCAGTGAGTGAAACCTTGGTAGTTCCGTGTCATCACGTTCTCTCGGTTTCCACGTGGTTGAACATGGCTGGATCTTCTGGGGTTCTATAGATGCCGTCAGAAGCGCTGAGTCGGAAGGTGGCATCTCGACCTTTCACCTCATTCGCTGGTAGACGCTGGTAGAAGTGAAAGGCATACTCGTTTAGTCCATCGTCGCGCGCGGGCTGAGCCGAGGTCTCAGCACTTTCCGCCTATTTGCCCTTTCCCTTCACCACTCTGTATCTCTATCCTTATTGAAGGTGAAGCTGTTATTCCTAGTGACAAGCAAGCACAAAACATGGTCCCATTCTCGTGTCGCAAAACCTTCATCCCCACATCTATCTTCCCAAATTGCCAGAAATGTTTGTTCTCGGACGGGATCTTGCTTCGCATCTTTGTTGGATCTTCTCTAGTAATTGATGTTTAGCATCTCCCATAGTCACATTCCACTGATGATATTCACCATGCCGATCGTTCGCATCATCTGATTTGGCTGCGGCGTGATGAGGGTACTAACTTTACCTTTCTCCCGTTCCAGAACGCTATAAGACTTCCACGTTCTGTTTATTCGTATCTATCATCCTCTCATTCCAACGCACTCGTTACTTCGTACGCAACCAGCAGATGTCTCAACAGAGTATTGAAACCTTTGTCCAGCAGGCGTCAGATTTGTGAGTAACCAGCTCTGTTCAACTTCACTCAATCATACAAGTTGGACAGTGTGGCTTCTCAATATGTCTCGGCCGCTGCGCTCGGTGAGGCGAGGAGTAATTTTGCGTAGAGCCTTTTTCATCTCACTGCTTCCAATAGCACTGCTTGTCTATGACGTTCTTCTGATGTTTCCATATGAACTTAAACATATCTGGCGTAGGAGGTTCAAACTAGGAGCTGTGTTATATCTCTTCGCACGATACCCGGCCATTTTCTCCGTGTATATGCATTGATATCGTTCTCGACTGTCACGGTGAGTAGATAGTCTACAGAATGAACAGCACTTACATCTCTGTCTAGTAAGCATTTCGTGTTGCATGACACAGAGTCTAATATCAAAACAGCGCATGTAATGACTGGGGGCGCTTTTCTGATGCTATCAGCTTTTTCCCACTCTTGGGAATACAAGGTGACGACTTTTCCAGATACCGAACGATATGCTCATGAGTTTACCCTCTCAGGGCTGCTAATGGCCCGCGTCTATGCTATCTCCCCCTATAAGAAAACGGTCAGCCTGGTACTTGGTCTTCTCTTTATTGGCATTGTCACGTGCTATGTGGTATGTCACTGCTTGTTCTTGCTTGAGTTGCTGTAATTTCTATGACAGTATGGTGCGATCAATGATAGTTGCACCATAGCTGATATGAACAACCTGCTATTGTGAGTGATGATGAATGTTTATTGATGACGTGTTATTGACGTTGTTTTCAGGGGTGAGACGTCTCCTGTCTCACTATAAATAGACTAATCATGTGATTTCAAGTGGACTTAATTAATGATCTATTATTAATAATTTTCGACACGATAGTCGTTGCAGTGATACTTTTTAATACCCTGGGAAACCTGAGGCAGTTAAGAGAGTTCCAGTCAAAGTCTTTAACTCGAGTTCTGGTTGAACAAAGTAAGTAATATCATTCTTATCGCTTATAATGGCTAGTAATAATCCAGGTGTCATGCGATATGGGTATATGGTTCACAATTGTTGTTGAACGCAGTGTCTAATACTCTGCCAGATTTGTGCTCACAATAACACTAACAAACACCATCTTAGCCAAGGTGTTACCAATTCATTTCTTGGTAGGATTTGCTGATGAGAAGATTATCACAGGTCTTACAAGTAAATGTTCTGTTAGCCACCTCGTGAAAATCCAGCTTAATTTATTTCCAATAGCCTAACATCGCTCAAGTCCTTGCTCCCATACAAAACAGGTCAGAGGCATACATCACAAACATTTGGGTCAATTGACTGACACTGCATATATCCTGTCCATTATCATCATCTGTCGCATACATTTGGACCTCCTAGAGAAGAACGCACATCCCAACGGCAGCACTCGTTCGTCTCCCCAACCAATAGAAAGTTTCCATGCAGCTGCGCGACGGATCCACAATGCCGTCATGGATGAATTTGGTGATCGGAGCGTCACCGAGACTCTCGACACTGGAATCTCCTCACCTTCGTCCTTGTTTAGACAAGAGCACTCTTTGAGTTTTTTTTCCTTCAATATCGTCGCTTCTTCCAGATACGTTTTGCATCCATGTATTTGGTCAGTGGTGAGGCAAACAGAGCAGTGAAATAATGATGAGGTGTGGAGGGGTGCTAAGATCACTGATGGAGTCGTGCTGACTCTGCAGATGATTTTTGATGACCAAGTCTCCTGATATGACACAGTATCAGTAGACAGAGAGGCTGGAAGGAATGAGAAAGCAGTTCAGTTGAGTACTATTGACAGGGAAATGACTTCAATCACTGTCTAGTCACATATAGTCCTAGAAAGAAAAGGAAGACACGAGAGAACATTTCTAGATTATCCAATGATTGAACAATGTTGTGATAAGTGTCTGAAGGTCTCACACTCATAAATGATAAATGGGAGAGTATCAACTTGTCCATGGACCGTTAGACGACCAATGTTTTATATATATCCAAGATGACTGTTATTTGATTATTCAAAGGATTACATAATCACCTGATCACAACAGGCTCAAACAGAATAAAAGAAAAGCACAAAAACATCTACAGTTTATTTTGGTTGCAATCCAACGCTAAAATGCCTTAGGAATTTCTCTATTTATTTTTAGAACCAACCAAAGGATCAGTTACAAACCCGAAGGTTCGCGAACGCATGTATATATTCCTGTCACACATTCACACACATTCCACAGCCGATCATCACATCCATATACATGAAACACAAATTTCACCATGATAGGAAAAACATCAGCTCATTTGTTATGCTACTATAATGGCACCAAGCTGTGTCTGAAGCTTCCAAAGCTTTGATTTCATCTTGGAGAAGCACCCATATGCATGCAAAGAGTCTCAGCAAGTTTTCTATCTTCTTTTCTTTGTTTTCTCAATTCAAAATATGTTGAACAGTTCAGTTGTAGTTCTGAAAAGTTTTCAGCATCAGTTTCAAGCTGAACCAAAAGTAATTAGACCTGTAATAGCTAAATGATCACCCAAAGTAGTTTAGCACCCCAGACCATTTCGAACCTCCAATTTCTGCTCTATCCACAAGAGACTTTCCTTAGCTACAGTTTCATTTAAATATGTTTGTATTTCTCGTTAGAATCTAAGGCAGTAAATCTCCACTAGTCTTACTATTGTCTATCAGTGATTGCTTGATATCTCTACTATTGTCTCTCTAATAGTAAATCGCTACTGGACGTTTGCTATTGATCCAAAGATCCTATTGAGATCAATTATCATCTCAAATCCACTAAGTTTCTCTATTATCTATGTCTACAACTGTTGTTCATGTAAGTACATGCAAACATTAAGTGCTGACAGCTTGCGGCTGCATCAGTGTCAGCACTGCATCAGAATATATTCTCAGTTGGATAAGATAATTAGCACCCACTTGAGCACATCAGACAGAGGCTTCAGAATACATCAAAATAAATCAAATAAAAATAGGAAAATTATACAAAAACATTTCTTTTATTTTCCTTATTAATGACGAGCATGAGTGGGACATTGCAAGTTGAGAAAGATCCATGATCCTCCATAGCAATGACATGGCTCCAAGGTCTGGACATCCCATTACTGACTCACGGTGCGTTTGAAGGTCAGATAGACATGGGGCAAAGTTCCGAATTCGAAGTTTGAATATTGGGAAAGGCGGAGCCAAGTTCCTGGTCCGTAGA